>PVJI01007403.1:0-78489 GCA_004026765.1 Micronycteris hirsuta
GGTAGGCCTGTATTGCTATGAACTTCCCTCTCAGGACTGCCTTCGCTGTGTCCCATAAGTTTTGGGTTGTTGTCAGTTCATTTTCATTTGTTTCAAGGAACTTTTTGATTTCTTCCCTAATCTCGTCCTTGACCCATTCATTGTTTAACAGCATGCTATTCAGTCTCCATGATTTTGGGTGTTTTGGGTTTTTTTCCTTTGGGTTGGTTTCTAATTTCAGTCCCTTGTGGTCAGAGAAAATACTTTGTATGATTTCAATTTTCTTGAATTTGTTGAGGCTTGTTTTGTGTCCTATCATATGGTCTATTTTTGAAAATGTTCCATGTGCATTTGAAAAGAATGTGTATTTAGCTTCTTTGGGGTGAAGGGCCCTATATATATATCAGTTAAGTCCATTTCTTCTAGGGTATTGTTCAATGCCACAATGTCTTTGCTGATATTTTATTTGGAGGATCTGTCCATTTTTGACAGTGGGGTGTTGAAGTCCCCTACTATAATTGTGTTGCTATCCATGTCTTTCTTGAAGTCCTCCAAGATTTTCTTTATGTATTTGGGTGTTCCTGTGTTGGGTGCGTATATATTTACAATATATATGTCTTCTTGGTGGATTCTTCCCTTGAGTATTATAATATGTCCTTCTGGATCTCTCTTTGTGGCACTTTTTTTGAAGTCTATTTTGTCTGATATGAGTATTGCTACCCCAGCTCTTTTTTCTTGTCCGTTTGCTTGGAAAACTTGTTTCCAGCCCTTCACTTTCAGTCTGTGTAAGTCTTTTGTCTGAGGTGGGTCTCTTGTAGGCAGCATATGTGTGGGCCATGCTTTCTTATCCATTCCGCTATTCTATGTCTTTTAATTGGAGCATTTAATCCATTTACACTTAAGGTTATTATTGATAGGTACTTATTCATTGCCATTTTTTTTTGTGTACCTGTGTTCCTCTCTCTCTCGCTTTCCCTTCCTTTCCTTAAATCAGCCCCTTTAGGATTTCTTGCAGAGCTGGTTTGGTGGAGGTGTATTCTTTTAGACTTCTTTTGTCTGGGAAGCTCCTTATTTGGCCATCTATCTTGATTGAGAGCCTTGCTGGGTAGAGTAGTCTTGGTTGGAGGCCTCTGGTTCTCATTACTTGTAATATTTCTTGCCATTCCCTTCTGGCTTGGAGTGTTTCCATTGAGAAGTCAGCTGCTAACCTTATTGGGGTTCCCTTGCATGTTACTTCCTGTTTCTGCCTCGCTGTCTTTAGGATTCTCTCTTTGTCTTGGAATTTTGCCATTTTAATGATGATGTGTCTTGAAGTGGGCTTGTTAGGGTTCCTTTTGATTGGGACTCTCTGTATTTCCTGGATTTGTGTGGCTTTTTCTCTCATCAGATTAGGGAAGTTTTTCATCATTACTTTTTCAAACAGGTTTTCCATCCCTTGCTGCTCTTCCTCTCCTTCTGGTATCCCTATTATACGAATATTATTGCATTTCATGTTGTCCTGCATTTCCCTTAATACCTCTTCATTCTTTCTGAGCCTCTTTTCCTGTTCTTGCTCTTTTTGGGTGCTTTTCTCAACCTTGTTCTCCAGCTCCCTGATCCGATCCTCTGCCTCACTGATCCTGCTTTTGATTCCTTCTGTTGTGTTCTTCAGTTCAGATATTGTATTCTTCATTTCCTCTTGGCCCTTGTGAATAGTTTTTATTTCCTTTTTCATGTTGACATAGTTTGCAGTGAGTTCATTATAGTTTCCCTGTAGTTTCTGGTAATTTTCTGTGAGCTCATTGAGCTTCTCGTGTTTCTTGAGCTGCCTGATAACATATGCTTTGAACTCAATATCTGATAGTTGGCTTGCCTCTGTTTCATTTATCATTCTTTCTGGGGCTTCCTCCTTTCCTTTCATTTGGAGATTGTTTCTTTGTCTTCCCATTGTTTGTGGGATTCTTCTTGCTAGCCTCTGATTCTTAAATTGATCTGTCAAGTTCTGTGGAGCAGCGAAGTTAATTTTGTGTCATTGTCTCTGTTTTTTGTGCTGACTCTTGTCTGAGTCCCACTCTAATCTCTTCATAATTCCAGGTTTTAATGTCTCACCTGTGGATAAAGAAGAGAGGGGAAGAGAGAAAAAGAAGAAAAACAAAGGAAAAAAAAGGAAAAAGAAAAATAAAGAAAAAATAATACTAAAATAAAATAAAATAAAAAATAATAAAAAATAAGAAATAAAAAGACGAGAAAACTAGGAATACTAAATGAACGGAAGGTAGAAGGAATTAAAAAATATAGAAGGACAGATAGGAAGAAGGGTGGGGGAAAACAAACAAAGAAACAAAGAGAAAACAAAAGAAAGAGAAAAAAAAGAAAAAAAAAAAGACTTCTGTTGCCTGGCTTTAAAAGTGTCTAGTCAGGTCTGCTCCTCCGGTCCTTCTGTCTGCTACAGGCTGGGAAGATATCAGGTTTCCTTTTATTTCTTCCTAATCTGTACTCTTAGCTGCTGTCCTGCCTCCAGCCGAGTTGCTAGGAATTCGCAGCACTCCTTCTGGGCTGCCTGGCCTCCACACTGAGTCACAGTTTGTGAGATCTGTGTCTCCCCTCAGTGGGGCTCAACGGGGCTCCTCTGTTTTTCTCCCACGGAGGGAGTGGGCACCGCAGGTCTCCCATCACAGGGGCTGGACTGTGTCTTGGGCCCTCCAGGAGTGAGCTCCGCTCCCCTGTATTCATTGAGCGCTTTTGTCTCTGGATTCGGCGCTTGCAAGCCTCCAGCCCGGGCGCCCGGTCGCCTGGTTGCGCACAAACCCCAGCTGCCCCTGACTGGCTTCGCAGGGTGCGCCTGGTCCTGGAGCTCCGTGCCTCAGGTCTCCCGTTCAGTTCAATCTCCAATTCCTCCCGTTGGGATCGCCAGCCTTTGCGGATCAGTCCCACGTAGGCACCGACCTCTGGCCTGTTGGGGACCGAGCCTCTCCCAACAGACGCGCGCGCCTGCTTTGGCTACTCACACACCCCAATCCAGCTCCTTCCCCAGGCTCCTGCAACAGACCGGACAGCTGCTGCGGCTGGATCTGCAGTCTTCCCAGCTCCCCGCTGGGCCTGAGGGACCCCTTCGCTCCAAAGCAGACTCCTTACCGTCTGATCTTTCAACTGTGTGCAGTCTTGGTCGTCAATCTTCCCACATGCCGGAATACAGCTGGGCGATCGCTCTGCTCCTCAGAAAATCGGCCAGATATCCCACCAGTGGGCAGGAGGAAGCCGACCCCGCTCCCTCCTACTCCACCGCCATCTTTCCTCCTGATTCAGTGTTTTAACTTATGTGTGGAATTTTGTTTTCCATTGGAAATCATATTGGTGAAGAAAGCATTGCCATTAATAAAACACATCCTCTAAAGTTACAAATGGAGGCCCTTTAAATGTTCACATTTCATATGAAAACATTTGTGAATGTATATTTGCATCTGTGTGTATAAAATATCTGAGAAAAGTATGTTGTTAGGGGATATGATATATTGAAGCTTTTGGTAATAAGTGGGAGTGATCCATATTTTTAGAGGTAGAGTTTTAAAAGGGAAGGGATTTCTGGAACAACTATGAAGGACACATGGAGAAAATAAAGGGGGGGCGGAATCACGGGAGGGAAGTGGGGATGGCTGGGGTGGAGGGGAGTGGTGGGGGGTAACTGCAGACAACTGTACTTGAAGAGCAATAAAATACTTTAAAAATTTATTTAAAAGTTGCTACAAGAATATTATATTTTTGGTAGAATATTGAACAATAACAATTGCTTCTCTTTCTTCACTAAAGGTAAAGAGTGTTAATAATGGATTATATACATAATAAGGCACACATGAACACTTGTGTATACACATACAAATAAGTTTTTTCCTTTTATTAATTTTTTATTGTTGTTCAAGTACAGTTATCTCAATTTCCCCCACCACACTCCCATCCTACCCATCCCCACCTCCCACCCTCGATCCTACTCCCTTTTGGCTTTGTCCATGTGTCCTTTATATATGTTCCTTGATGGCTCTTCCCCTATTTTCCCCCATTATCCCCACAAATAAACTTTTAAACAAAAAAATGTATCATGCTAAATGTATTCTGTAAATTGCTTTTGTTTTCACTTCTCAATGTGTCTTGAACACTTATCCATCTCAATATTCATAATACCTTTCTATAATACTTTTTTAAAAAATATTTTATTTATTTATTTTTAGACAGAGGGGAAGGGTGGAGAAAGAGAGGGAGAGAAACATCAATGTGTGGTTGCCTATTGAGCACACCCTACTAGGGACCTGGCCTGCAACCCAGACATGTGCCCTGACTGGGAATCGAACCAGTGACCCTTTGGTTTGCAGGCTGGCACTCAATCCACTGAACTACACCAGCCAGGGCTTATAATACCTTCAAACATTTTCATAATACTCCCTAATATGCTTGTACCATAATTTATTTAGCTATTACCATATTGATGTTCATTTGGATTGGTGCCAAAATCAATAGAAGAAATGCTGCAGCAATAAATATTTCCACACTTATATTTTTGAGTATTTGTATCAGTATTTCCAAAAAAAAATTTCTAGGCATGGAACTGCTCAGGCAAAGAAAATGCACATTTAATTTGAAAGATATTGCTAAATATCCCTCCAGAAACATTGCATCAATTTAATAAAGACCATTTTTTAAAAAGATTTTATTTATTTATTTTTAGACAGAAGGGAAGGGAGGGAGAAAGAGAGGGAGAGAAACATCGATGTGTGGTTGCCTCTCACGTGGCCCCCACTGGGAACCTGGCCTGCAACCCTGATGCCCTGATTGGGAATCAAACCGGCAACCCTTTGGTTTGCTGCCCGCGTTCAATTCACTGAGCTACACGAGCCAGGGCTAAAGCCCATTTTTAAGCGTGAAATTAAATGAGAAATTTCTCAAACGATACGAGTCACAAGTGTCCTGAATGATTAGGCATCCATCACAAGATGAAGTTGTATACCTTTTCGGGTTTCATGAAAATTTAAAATTTGTATTTTAAGTAGACACCCATTGATAATAAAATAGGAAATTATTTTTAGCTTTGTATTTTGAATTTTCTGAGAATACAAATTAGTGGCTGAAAGAGAGGGCATTTTGCCTTGGAAACAGCGGTGAATAAAGAGCATCTTTATAGGAATGAAATGGTATTTAGTCAGGTTTTCATGATTTTTAAGTAAACTAACTAAAACTGGGATTCAGTCCAAAAGGTCTTTGTGCTAGGACAATGCAGATCTTTAGGCTGTGGAATAGGAGTAGAATAACAAAATTTCCTGTGCATATTTGGTTTATAAAAATAACCTCTTTGAAAGTACATTTTCAAGTTTTAAGTGTCCCGTGCTTCTGAACTATTTCTAGGCTATCCTGTTTCAGTCCAAGGGCTTGATTTTAATACAATACACAAGCTTATCTTTCACTCACGAGCAGAATGCTATATCTTTTCCAGACGTATGTAGGCATTAGTCATATACCCTACTCTCCTTCCTCTCAACACAAAACCCTTCCTCTGTCTGTCCCACTTCCTTGCTGATGTGTATGTGGCAGGAGTGATGCAATCTCTCTGCAATGTTGGCAGTCATATGTAGGCTCTCCCCGTTGCAGAGGCTCCAAGACTCCCATAGTGGATTTTACAAAGGCACCAAACACTATTCACTGTGATTGAAAAATTGTTGAAAATTTGAAACTTGGTTCTTAGACTGATGAAAAAATTCCTTTAAAACTGACCTGAGGGTGTGACCCAGTTAAAATTTTCGTAAGACAAATTCCAGTGCTTCCAGATTCTAACACATTTTGTTATTCTAGGGGATTCCCAATTATTAATTACTGTTGTAATACAGATGTGATTGTTGGTTATCTAGGACCTTCTCCAGGAGTTTATTTAAATCAGAGGACCCTTCTTGTGCTGAAAAGTTGGCAGCATCTAGAATCACTATTTCCTAGAAAGTGTTAGTAGACATGGCAGTGAAAGGCTATTGAACTAGTTTTTCAAAGATGTGTTCATAGTTGCTTATCATTTGAAGTATTCTCTTGAAAACTAGTTAGGCCTACAAGTTCAAGCGTCTGTCAGACCTACTTGGGAGTCTGTGTGGGTTTGATCCCACCTTTGTCTTCTCCTAGTGGTTTCAACTCAGGCAGATTATATAAATTTGCAGTTTTTTAAAGATTTTATTTATTTATTTTTAGAGAGAGGGAAGGGAGGGGGAAAGAGAGGGAAAGAAACATCAATATATGGTTGCCTCTCATGCGTGCACACTGGGGACCTGGCCTGCAACCCGGGCATGTGCCCTGACTGGGAATCGAACCAGTGACCCTTTGGTTCACAGGCCGGTGCTCAAACCAGTGAGGCACACCTGCTAGGGCTACAGTTTTCTTATCTGTCAGTCGAGCACCGTAACCCTGTGGCACTGTAGAAAGAAAGGAATAAAGTTTGTGGAGAGCATAGCACCGTGTTTGACATGGAGAAAGAGCTTGATCTTGAGTTGCATCTTCATTCTCAGTTTTGCGCAAAGTTAAAATCGTCCTTCCCAGAATTGTACACCAGAGTATTCCTACTGCGTAGGTCCCTGGAAGTGTAGCCCACAGTAGCCTGCTACCAGGAGGGAATTATTTTACCTTGACCTCTGTGCAATGTACATATCTTTGCATAGAGAAATGCTTTTTTAAAAAATTACTAATTAAATTACTTAATGTATCTTGGTGCTTCCCCTTCTTCAAATCTCTGAAATAAATTGGCCTCCAAAAGATCTGCGGTGTGTTCACAGTGTGACTGGGGGCCCTAACTATCACCTGAGAGGAACTCGAGAACTATTGAGGCCTGTATGCAATTGTCATTTTGACATTAAGAATTTTTTTTTAGTCAAAATATAATCACTAGTTGAAGCAAATCATGTGATAACATTGCATTGTAAGCATACGTTGGATTGGAAGGCATACTTCTATCTCTATTTTTAAAATTCAGTTTTCTTGAGAGTTAGCAAGTGCCCGAATCTGTAGAATGCCACGAACCCTTTACTCTCACTGGGAAGACACATCAGCAGGAAGTGGAGTTTTGAGGAAGGTTGGTAGTTTCAGGCCAGCAAAGGGGAGGGAAGGAAGCGTGAAAGGGGGTGAAAGCAGGGGTGGGCAGCAGGGAGAGAAGGAATAAAGCAGCCTGGGGAGTCAGCGTGTGCCCAAGTGTGGCATGAGAGAGGACCCTTGGCCTGGAAATAATCTTGGCTAGACGAGAAGGACTCAGACTTTGATGAGGAAGGCGAATGGTCAGGGGTTTTGAAGACAAGACACTGTGGCCGAGTTAGTGGAGGTGTGAGGGGAATCTCTTGGTAACACATGCGGAGAAACAGAGACCTCTAGCACAATGTGATAGTTTAAAATAAACACGTTTACCAATGTCAGCAGGGGGACTATTATGTAATTACTGTAGGGCTTTGTGAAAGCAAAAGATCTTGCTGTGGGTTTTAATAAATTGAGAGTTTTAGGATCTGGGTAGGGGATGTAGGAGTTAAGATAGAAACAGCTGGCTATGAGAAGGGAAAAGAAGAAATGCCCCTAAAATGCCTTTTTCTCCAGCCAGTCCAATCCCACCCATTCTTCAAGCTCTCATCAAGTCTTCTATGAACTTCTATGAAAGCAGCTCTGGGTTTTAATCCAAAGTGTAATCCCTCTCTCTTACATGTCAGTTACTATCCACACCACCCATTCTTCACCCAGTCATGTGTAACTGTGCAGCTATGAATCTTTTCATATTTTGTGTCTTTCCTCTGTCACGCCACACTATATAAACAGCTCCCATTCTTCCATATGTAGATGACTTCACAAAGACAATTTTTGTGTTTTGTGTTTTGAATTGAAATGTATGCAAACCTGGGCCTGTGATATCGCAAGACAGCAATTTGCTGGGACCCGCAGGGATGTTGTCAGTTTCAACCAATGCATGTCACTCATTCTGGTTCCTGTCTTTGCCGCTGTGCACATTTCTGCCTGGTCACCCCTGGAAGGAAATGCCTCTAGGCAGTCCCTAGGTATCTAAGGGCATTAATTCGAGGCATACTTCTCCAATAGGAGAAATAATAGGGATAATTTTTTAGCTTATGTTGAGGATTTAAAAGTTATCCTTTAGAAGATTGAGATAATCGTATATGTTATAACTAGAAGTATATAGGAATGCCTGCTTTTACATGTTTATTTTTATCTCCTTTACTTGATATGCAGTGAATCTTTAAAAATGGCATTTCTGAACTCTTTTCTCTGTGATAATTTACTCATTTTGGTTCTGTGTATATATTCTTTTATCACTTTGTAAAGAGACCCTGGGAATTTACCATATTTATCTAAATACTGTCTTTATAGAATGAATTATAAGCTTCTCACTTTTATGCTATTGCTTTTCCTTGTGCATGTATGTATGTATGTGTGTATGTGTGTATGTGTGTGTGTATACACACACATATACACATACACATTTTTGTTGCATTTAGACATGCGAACGTCACCTCCTCATTGTCTCCTCCTCCTAACCCTTGGCAGCTAACCATTCTACTTTCTGTCTTTATGAATTTGACCACTTTAGATAGTCAAATAAGTGGAATCTTACAAAATTTTCCTCAGGGTGCATCCATGTTATAGCATGTGTCATAATTTTCTTTCCTTTTAAGAGTGAAGGGTAGTCCACTGTAGGCATAAACCACGTTTTGCTCATCGTTCACCCGTCAGCGGATGCTGGGTTTCCTGCCCCTGGTACCGTTGTGAATAGAGCTGCTGCGAACACGGACGCACAAGCCCCTTCAAACCCCTTTGCAGTCCTTCTGGGTGCCTCCCCAGAAGTGAGATTGCTGAGTCATGTGGTAATTTGATGTTTAATTTTTGGAGGAAATGTCATGCCATTCTCCACAATAGCTGTATTGATTGTCATTCTCACCAGCAATGCACAGTATTTCCAAAATCTCCCGATTGCCATCAACACAGATTTAAAAAAAGTTTTTTAATAATTATCATAACGAGTGTGAAGTGGAGTCTCACTGTGGTTTTGATCGGCATTTCCCTAGTGAGTAGTGATGTTAGGCATCTTTTCATTTGCTTATTGCCCGTTTGTGTATCTTTGATAGAAAAATGTCTGTTCCAGTCTTTTGTCCATTTTTACCCAGGTCGTCTTTTTGATGCTGAGTTGTAAGAGTTCTTTATATCATCTGGATATCGATTCCTTAACAAATACATGATTTGCAAATATTTTCTTCCATTCTGTCAGTTTTTTTCACTCTGTTAATGGTGCCGTTAAATGCATAAAAGTTTAATTTTGATGAAATCCATCTTATCTATTTTTTCTTTTGCTGCCTTTGTTTTTTGTGTTATATCAAAGAAATTATTGCCAAATCCAATGTCATAAAGTTTTTCCCTGTGATTTCTCCTAAAAATTTTTATAGTTTTAGCTCTTACATTGACATCTCGATCCTTTCTGAGTTAATTTTTGTATATGGTATAAGGTGAAGATCCAACTTTATTCTCTTGACTGTGGATATATATTTTTCCTAATACTTCTTCAAAAGACTGTCTTTCCCTATTGAATGGCAAACATTAAAAAAATAGTATTTGTGAGCTAATTTTTCTTTCTCTCAGAGACGCATTGTAGTATATTGTGTTTCAGAATCATACAAACCTTAGTTTAGCTCCAGCTCTGCTTTGGGTAAGTCAGCTGACCATCTGAGCGAGACCATTGGGTGGATCATCCATCTGTCGGGTTCATGTATCTACTTGGGTGTCTGAACTCTGTGGTAGACCAGAGCGGTGTTGTTTATTGTCTTGCTGAAATTGCAACACCAACCCCAAGTTCAGGCCAAAAGATGGAGGAAATATGTTATTCTCAAAGTCAAGATACAGTAGAATTTAATTTCCCTTTATCTATTTGATTGATCTTGTACTATGGAATGAGAAAATAAAATACAAATTCTGCTTTGTTTTCACTGTTATTATCTAATTTTTTTTCTGGCATAATTCTCTAGGTATATAAAAGTTTTGTGTGCAAAGAGTAATGTTTTGTTCTTTCTTTTTTTATTATTTATTTATTTATTTATTTCAGGGTTGATTTCTACTGCTTTGTATTTCTACAGTGTTTTCCAGCAATATTTGTGAATCATAGTGCTGACATTCGACATTTTTGTATTTTGTATTTTAAGGGGAATGATTCATGCTTTTGCATTACCTCGCCTACGTGTGCGATTTATAAACTATCATGTTGTTGTTTTAAAGGATGGAACATGTTGTGGTGCATTGCTGACAAAACATTGACAAATACATCTCTCCTAAGTTCTTGAACGTTTACTATAAAAATAATTTTCTTTTGTATATCACATTTCTTTAAGCATTTGTACATAGTATTTTAATTCATGAGTATAAAACGTAAAATCGAAGAACTAGAAGGATCCTTAGGGGGAAAATAGGTCTCATCTTACATGCCTATCTGAGCTGAGTAGTAGAAGCTGCATAGAATACTACGTTCAGTAAGATTGAGGCTTTATTCTGGAAGGAGTTGTGTGATCAACTAGTAATGTTTGGCATGGGTAGGAGATGGAGAACAATATTACTTAATTTCATTGTATTCTGTTACCAATCTTAATATCTATTTTATAGGTTTAAAAAACTGAATCTAGAAAGTAAAGTGATTTGCGAAGTTCAAATCAGAAAATCCTCTAGTCTAAATAGCTCATTCATCACAAATAAAAAATGCACGTTTGCCTGATGTGAAGTCTTAATCTACTTATCTTCAAGTATCTTGGTTTTTGTGGTGACAGGTTTTATAAAAATATGCATACATTTCCAGAATGGTGAATGCATTGGCTACAACAGGCGTTAAGTATGTTTTTTAAACAAAAAGCAAGGTTGTAGATGGCATTATTTCCCCCAGGAGGCTGAAAGGACATTCATAGTGCTTTCCCTGTCATGTTATGAATTGATGGAAGAGTAATTTCTGTTCTGCAAATGAGAAAATCAAGGCACAGAAAAGTTTAGTAACCTTGGGGTCATTTCTAGTGTGTTTGGTATTTCATACAGTGACTTTTGTCACCCAGTTTGAGAAGTGATCCAGTGGCTGCTGTGAAGTCGTATGTGATTTGGCAAGTACAAGGAGGGCTTGCATGAATGTAAAAATAATTCCCTCTGAGAATTAAACTTAAAAGTTCACATATTGACTGTGCCATGAGCCTTAAAGAACTTGCAAGGTCCTCATCTTTGAATGACTAAAGCAGTTGGTGAAGAGTGTGTATTCCAAAACCTGGCCCAGATTTAAATTTTAGTTTCCTTGAGCCTCAGGTACTTCTTGAATAAAATGGGTATTGTAATAGGATCTATCTCATGGAGTTGTAGAGGAAATTAGAAGAGCTAATGAATGAAAAATACTTCATACAATACCTGACTAACATCGAAGAAGTACTGAATTAATAGCTATAATTATTCCAAACCTAGGCTGTGATAGACCCAAGGTTTTGAAATATTCTAACAGGTTATGAAAAATCAATCAGAAGGGGTCTCAGATAGCTGTAGAAACTTAAATGGTGTGGTCCTTGTCAGTGTCCATGTGATCTCCGTCCAGAGAGAGGATGTGCTGGCCCAAGGATGAGGTCTGCATGGTCCCAAGGGCCAGAAGTGCATGTATCATGTGGTAGGAGCCAGAGATCTGTAAGCATCTGAAGTTGCTCCCTACTTTGGAACTCTTGTTACCAAGCAAACTTATGATAACTTGGCTTCCTATGTAGTTTTCCTAGAGGGCCAGAGGATGTAAGAATTAGGCCTCCTTCCTTCATAGTTACAGTTCTTTTTTTTTTCTATTTTGTTTGTTAGTTTATTTTGCTCAATAGATTCCAATGTAAGTGAAATCATATGATACTTGTCTTTTCTCTGATTGGCTTATTCCACTTAGCATAATAATCTCCAGATCCATCCATGCTGTTGCAAAGGGTAGGAGTTCCTTCTTTTTTACGACCAAGTAGTATTCCATTGTGTAAATGTACCGCAGCTTTTTTTATTTACTCATCTACTGATGGGCAATTGGGCTGTTTCTAAACCTTGGCTATTGTAAATACTGCTGCAATGAGCATAGGGGTGCGTATATTTCTTCAAATTAATGTTTTAGGTTCCTTTGGATATATTCCCAGGATTGGAATTGCTGGGTCATAGGCAGTTCCATTTTTAATATTTTGCCATAACTCCATACTGTTTTCCACAGTGGCAGCCCCAATCTGCATTCTCACCAACAGTGCACAAGGTTACATTTCTTTTTAAACTTAGTCGGCCTTTCTGATTCTGACCAATTCTAGGGGCCTGATAAGTTCAAAGCTCTTGCTGACCCAGGAGGAAGATTTGGAATAGTGGGGATTTTACCAAGTCACAGTCTTTCCAGGTACATTGCTCAGGGTGTTTGCAGGTGTTATGTGATAAAGGCTCTCTGGTCAAATCGGTTTGGGACACCATAGAAGTCAGACGGCTCCTGGGAGCTTTTACATTTGCTAATGAGTGTTGTGACCCTCTAAAGGGTGCGGTTCAGTGTCCACAACATCCTACTCTGATTTGACAAGGAGCCCTTTTTACCACTATATAACTTCTCAAAGCACTAAGGTTTCTCCAAATGCGTTTTAGAAAAGTCTTCACTCCTAAGGAAATATCTCTCTGTAAGGCTTCTTGGTAGCACATCCACTTGCTGGTGACAGACAATTTTGTAATACAACAGTTAATTTCATGCATTGAATATTCTCCAATTAATGGCATGAGGTTGCTGTGCCACATGGAAAGAGAAATCAGGTGCGTGAAAAATTTGTCCTGAGTGGTCCATAAAGGGACTAATCCATGAGAGATTGCACTTCAATCACAATTTATAATGTACGAATCCATGCTTCAAATTCTAGGAACGGCTGCTTTTCTGTTGTCTGTCAAGGTTGTCCTGTAGAGAGGTTTCTACTTCTGTTAGTTTGTCACAGGGATGCTCCGCATGGTGGCAGTGGCCACGCCCCAGTGCCAGCCCTCCTACCGACAGAAGGGAACTTTCACAGTAAAATCGAAAGGCGGCTCTGTGGACTGAGACTCTTGTGTCTGAGCAGCAAGTCAGCAGCGTCCAGGAACCCTGAACTTTTTTCTTCTGCAAAACTGCCACCATATTTTGGGTTTGGTACCTAGAAAAATCCACCCTTTATTCCATGTTTGTGGATTTCCAATCTTATACTTTGAAAACCATGCATATGATTAAATGCTGTAAACACATTAAGGAAAAAGTTAATAGGCATGTGTTGAAGGCCCACAAGGTAATACAAGGTATCATAGCGTGGTAGTTAAACTCATGTCCATTTTTTAAAAAATTGAAACATTGTTTAACATTTTATTTTTTAAAAAGCTTTTTTCTTTCAATTATTTTTTATTTTTCAATTACAGTTGACATACAATATTATGTTAGTTTCAGGTGTACAACACAGAGGTTAGGTGTTTGTGTAACTTACAAAGTCATCACACAGTAAGTAAGCTCACGTACTCTGAAGCAAGATACCTGGATTGAATCCTGGTTCTGCCACTAAGCAGCTGTGTGCCTGTGGGCACGTTACATAGCCCTTCTGTGCCTCAGTTTCACCATCTATCACATAGCAATAATACTAATAGCATCTAAGTCATAGGATTGCTTTTAGCATTAACTTAATTTATTTTATAAAACAGTAAGAGTGCATGAAAGATAATATATGTATAAATCCATATACCAAAAGAAAAAGTCATGAAAAAGCAAAAAAAAATCAGTCTTTAGAAAATGACATTTTTACTCAATTAGAATAACAAAATTGTATTTTAAGAAATGTTTCTTAACATCCAGTGCTTATAAGCCCTATTTAGTTTAATTAAGGCATTGAGGGCTTTGAATTTGATAAAAAATATCTACTACTGTTACTCTTCAGTGAAATAAGGACGTTGCTCGACGATATTCTCAAGGTCATAGCAAGGAAAACAAACCCTCTGATTTGGCCCGTCATTCTTTTACTTACATCACACAACACAGAACCGCAATGGTCTCTTCCTCTGCATGTTAACTTCGGGCTGAAATGCAGCCACAAGATCCTGAACACTGGGGACGTGAAAGCACATGTCCAGGGGTATAGTTTTTAACAAGAAGTTTTACATTTCGTGTTTTTGTTTTGGGGGGGACAAACCACCCAAAGTAGGTAAGCATATTCTGACTCATTTGGATCATTAATTTATAGCATTTATACTCATGTTATTGTCACCAAGTAATACTGCTTTGTCTGACCTAATGAGAAAAGATAAAAGGTAGGTTTACTACGTAAATGATATGTTGTACCAAGTAAGGGCCAAAACCAGAGATTCCACAGCAGTTTTAATAGAGAAAACTGTGAAGAACTGAGTTATCACCCAGTGTCATGCTTTATTTCCATGTAAACTCAGATACCCTCTGCTGTTAGTGGTCAGTGTTACCGTCTCATTGTAGTTCCCTCAGTCACAGTGAATGAGCATTGTTAATTAGAATTTTATTTGTTTTCTGATTGGGTGTTTTCTGCTACCTTGTCTACCAAATCACTGATTTGATTTTCTGCTTCAACTGCTGTACTGGGGATTCCCTCTAATGTATTCTTCACTGCAATTATTATCGATATATTCTTCCTTTCTGACTGGCTCATTTTTATGTTTTCTATCTACTTGTTGAAGTTCTTGCTAAAGTCATCTACTCTTCTAAGTTCATCAAATATCTTTATCACCAGTGTTTTGAACTCTGATTCTGTTTTGAACTCTGTGTGTCTCCATTTTATTCAGTTCTTTTCCTGGAGTTTTGTTCGTTTCTTTCATTTGGGCCATCTTTCTTTGTCTCCTCATTTTGGCTGCCTCCCTGTGTTTGTTTCTGTGTATTAGGTAGGGCTGCTATGTCTACCAGTTTTGGTAGAGCGGCCTTATGTAGTAGGTGTACTGGAGGGTCCAGTGGCGCAGCCTCCCTGGTCACCTGAGCTGGGCCCTTCAGGTGTGCCCCTGGGTGGGCTGTGCCCTCCTGTTGTAGCTGAGTCCTGATTGCTGTTGGATTGTCAGTGGGAGGGATTTACCCCCAGGTGTGACCACCACAGTGGAGGAGCTGATGTATAGGGGTCAACCCCACAGAGCAAGACTCGCTTCAGGGGGGCTCTGGTGCCTGATGAGTCCATTCCTTGAGTGTGCTGCTTGTGGAGGTGGTTGGGTGGTGCTCAGTCATGGTTTGATGCTGTCCACAAGGAGTGTTGGCTCTTAGGCCTCCTGGGAAGTTCAGGCCAAGATCAACTGCCGCTGTGCCCTGCCCAGGGCCACTTGGAATGAGCTACAGAGCAATCTGTAGATTGCTGCTGCATGTGCTGGGCTGGAGGTACCTGAGAGAGGCCAAGCTGAGAACTGAGGCCAGTTGCTGCTACTGCTGTGCCTGGGGCCACATAGCGAGAGGTATAGGGCATGCCGAGGCCAGAGGCTGCTTGTTTGCAGTTTGTGAAGCTTTGAGAGATTTTAGAAAAGTCCGCAGCATGAGCCAAGAGAGGTCTTTTGTATGGAAAAGTCACTGGAAATAGCTTAGGTGGGCCTACAAGTTGGGTGGGTGGGGTCTCAGGGAATCACAGAGATGGGGGTGGGGGGGCATGAACAGTGTTAGCTAGGTTGATGGAGACTCAGATACAGTGCCCATCTGCCTGCTCTGTTGGGGGAGGGCTCAGAAAAGGACCAGTGGCTTCTGCCAGCATTTCTGCCTGGGTGAAAGCTGCCCCTCTAACCCTTGTTCCAAAGCCAGATAGTTCAGTCCCTCCATGTATGTCTCTGGCACCTTTCAAGCTGCTGCCCAGCATTGGAGCTCAGAGTGAGTAAATCCAAGTAAGGTTATGTGGGCTCTTTAAGAGAAATGCCTTGGACTCCAGAAGCCCTTGTCTCATTCAGCCACAATCCCTGCTGGTTTTCACAGCCAGAAGTCAGGGGGCCTTCTCTTTCCAGCACTGGAACCCTGGGCTGGGGACCTGCTGTGGGGTTGGGACTCCTTTCTCCTCAGGTGGGACCTCACAGCTGAGGTATTCCTCCCTGTTTTGTAACTGCCACAGGTAGGTGTGGGACTAGCTCGTTCCATGTCTTCGCCCCTCCTACCAGTCTTGACGTGGCCTTTTCTTTATATTCTTGGTTATAGGACTTCTGTTCAGCTAGAGGTCAGGTGGTTCTGAACGATGCTTGCTCTGTAGCGTAGTTGTAATTTTGACTTGGTTATGGGAAGAGGTGAATACCGTATTTACCTACTCCCCCGTCTTAACCAAAAGCTTTCTTTGTATGTTCTTTTTAACCGTGTGACTAGGCCGAACAAGGTATTTTCAGTCTTCCTTCACTGAAGTTCTAGAGAATTTAAAGAACTAGCTCCAGGTCACAAAAATGATCTAATACCTGCAATCTAGGTCTTTATAGATCCACTTTTATAAGCAGAGTGGTGTTTTATAGCCGGTTATGTTATCAAATTACAGGGTTATCGGTGGACAGGGATGACCAAGGATACAAGACTTCAGGACGGCATTATATATAGGATGAAACATGAATTTCCCTCTGCTGAGGTCTTATTAGATTTGTTTTAATATTCCCATTTTAGTGGCTTATTGAATACTTTTCATTAAATAACTATAGCTTTTATACTCTGATTAAGTAAATGAGCTATTGTTTGTAAGGCGGAGAAGGCTTTTATTCATAATGAAATTACATTGTGATTTCTTTCATATGGGGTACGGAAAAGAAAACATTCAACCTAGAGATTTGTTGTTAATGTAATGAAGTTATTGAGAAATACAGAGAAGAGTAAAATAGATTAAATACAAGTATTTACTAGAACAAGTGATTTATAAGGCATCAAAGGAAATTAGTGCTCGGTTTGGTAGCACATACACTAAAATTGGAGTGAAACAGAGAAGATTATTAGCATGGCCCCTGCACAAGGATGATGCACAAATTTGTGACCATATATTTTTATTGTCAACTAATGTTTGAAAAAGGGGACAGAAGATTACAATGGGGTAAAAATAGCCTCTTCAACAAATGGTGTTGGGGATCTGGACAGCTACACATTAAAAAAATGAAACTAGACCACCAACTTATATCATACACCAAATAAACTCAAGATGGATAAAAGACTTAAATATAAGTTGTGACACCATAAAAGAACTCCCACCCTTCATGGCAGCATGGATGGAACTGGAGAATATTCTGTTAAGTGAAATAAGCCAGGCAGTGAAAGACAAATGCCATATGATCTCAACTATAAGTGGAATCTAATGAACAAATGAGCAAAATAGAACCAGAGGCATGGAAACAAGGAACAGACTGACAGTAACCAGAGGAGAGGGGAGGGGGTAACGGGGGAAAGAAGGCGGAGGGTCAAATCAAGGAACATGTATAAGGGACCCATGGACATGGACGGCAGGGTGGGGATTGACTGTGGGAGAGGGGGTGAGGTGGTGGGAGGGGCAGGGGAGAGCTTGGGAGGAAAATTGGGGCAACTGTAATAGAAAAACAATAAAATAAAATAAAAGAAGGTAATCAGCTGGCAGCTTAGCATTTTGGTTTTTTAAAATCAACTTAAGCTATTGTAATGAAGGCCTAAAAGGTACTGGGGAGGGGTATTACAGGTGTTGTTTTGATCATTTCATTGTGTAAGTACTTACACATTTTCATTCTCTTCATGTCCACAACCCTCAGAAGTAACTCTTATAATAACAACTGTATTATTTTACTTGATACATTGTAATTTTTTTAAAAATATGTAGCTATAGCCTCCTCTACCTGTGGGAGCTGGGACCAAACCTTAATCCTTTCTGTGTCCCCAGGATCCAACACAGTTCTGGCCCATGAAGGATGCTCAGAGAGTGTTCACGGTCAAGTGAATAAGTAAGCTTAATGAGCAGTCCGGAATGAGATTGCTGTTTTAAATATCAGACCTTCAACTGGGGCTATCAAGATTTCATTGCTTTTTGGTTCTTATGCAAATGAAAGAATTAGGAAACATGATATATGAACCTTGAGGGGCAGATACTTAGCTAGTTGTTTTGCATGCGTTGCCTCATCTAATTCTCAATGAGTCTGCAGAGGTTGTACAATTCCCATTCCCTTTTTACAGATGAAGACTGTGGAGCACAGGGGTCTTAAATCATTTGTTTAAAGTCCTGCAAGAAATGCGTGATAGAAACAGAGTTGGACAGGGAATGTGTTTACTCATGCACAAAACAAAACTGCTGAGCCATTTTGCTATGGAGTAAACAAGAATGTAGTTTCCATTTTCACTTATTAACAATTTAAAATGAATGGTGTATATATTATATGAGGTTATTGATTTTTGTTTTATTGGTTGTAATATTCACCTTTCATTTCACTCCTCAACTCACATCAGTCTAGCTTCCACGATTTGACTTTCTGCCCTTACTAAGGTCACTGGGGGCCTCATTATTGCCAAATGCACCAGACATTTTTCAGGCTTCGTTCTTTAATCTTTGCAGGATTTGATGATAATGCTTTCACATTTACCTTCTGGAAAATGTATATTCTTTTGGCTTACATAAGACCTTTCTCTTTTAGTTACTTCTCTCCCTTTCTTTCTGTTTTGTCCTTTACTGTCTCTTCTTTCACCTTAAATGCTGGTGTTTTCCAGGCTTTTATTCTAGGCCATTTTCTTCTAATTTTGTTCTTGACACTCTGAGCAATTGCATCTATCCCTATGGCTCCAGCTAACACCCCTACAGTTAAATTTCCAATCTTTGCGCTTCTGAGTGCCATTATTGTATTTCCAGGGTTGATTAGACACATGTACCTGGATGGGGGCTGAACGCTGAAACTCATGGTAGTGCAAGGTGAATGTGCGCACAGCCTCTTTCCCGTGGCCAGCCCACCCTTCTCTTCTCTGCTGGTGCTGGTGGCGGCTCCCCGACTCAGAGATCAGAGACGTATTCTTAATTTCTTTTTAACTTTCATCCAGTTGGCCTGGGTCAATTCACCTTTTCAGCTTACCTATTTCTAACCCTGCCCCCCACCGCTGCTTTTATTTAGATTCTTGTTACCTGTCCCCTTCTTTGGGAGCACATTTCTGCTGTTCCTGCCACCAGTCTCTTCCTGCTGCATTTCATCCTCCATACTGCCACGAGAATCATCAGTTCTGTAAAAAATACAGTTTTATCCCTGATGAAGATAAGCTCAGTGAAAAAGTTGGCAAATATAGGAAATAGAATAAAATAAAAATTATTTGTAGTCCTGCTACCATTTCCAATCTGAATTTTAGTTAATATTGAAGTGAGTTAAACTTTAAAAATACAGTGTGATCACGCCAAGTACCCTGGTTGAGAACCATCATTGTGAAGCAAGAGGGAAGTGCCGGTCCCATTTGAGTCAGTGGCTGTAGGCATCCGGTTAAAGCCATATTACCTGTAAATAGTGAAGGCCAAGCAGAGCATCTGTTACTGACAGAGAGACGACACAGTCGCCCATCACATCGTACAGACGCTCACTCTACTTGTTTGGGGTTTCACCAGCTTTCTCCTGCCTACATTGATTTTCAAAATTTGAAAGTATCTCTAGTTTCTAATTTGATTTGAAATAGTTGTGTTGAAATTATTTTATTATAGAGGCTTTTTTTGCCCTATCTGAATAACCATATGCCTGGCTTGTTCCTGATCTTAGGGAAAAGGCTTTCAGTTTTTCACCATGTTAGCTGAGGGTTTCTTATAAGTGCTCCTCTTTTCCTAGTTTGTTAAGTATTTTTATCACAAGGGTGTTGGATTGTTTCCAATGTTTGTTTTTTCTGCATCAATTGAAACGATCGTGTGGTTCGGTCCCCCTTCACACTGTTGCTGTGGTGTGTTACACTGATGGAATTTTGCATGTTATACCATCTCAGCTTTCCCCGGGTGAATCTCACTTGGTCATGCTGTGTAATCCTTTTACTATGCTGCTGGGTACAACTGCTATGCAGTTTGTGATGTATTTACTCATTTGGCACACATAATTAATTAATCATTTGAGAATGCCATGAATGCCATGGGACCTCTTCACAGAAGGGAAAAATCTATATATCTACAAACGATTCTGCCTGCCATTCACGGATTTTGGCATCCTCAGAACTCTGCCTTTAAGGATCTAAGGACTTGAGCTGAAGAAGATTATTCAAGGTTATACCTTGTCGTAAAGGGGAGTGTTCATCCACTTCCCTCTTTTTAATGCTGACTTTTAAGGGACTTTATTATCTTGTCTTAGTTGATATTATGTTTAATTTTATTTCAGTTTTAATTAGTTAAAGAACTAATGTCAGCCACGCCCCATGTTGGATTATTCACTCCTGGCAGTCTAGGGAAGCTCACTTGTTTATATCACACTGAGCTTCCAGACCGGGGTCCACAGAGAACCTCTGCATGGGGGCGTTGCTTTGCTAATGAGCCTTTCGCCCTCAGCTCGGTCTGGTTCCTGGGACACTCTCGCCCTCCTGGTAGGTTAGTGTCTGCTTCCTGACTTCTCAGAGCTTCTGTGTTTTCATTTATGATGAAATGAAGCAGGGAGCATTGACACAGGGAGCATTTCCTGCCTGTTCATACACTGGAACCTGCCTCTTTATAATCCCTTGCCCTATGAGAGCCAATGACCACCTTGAACATTCCATTGTTGATTCATTTTCAGAGAGAATTTTGCATGGACATTTATTTTACTTTATTTTCCTATACTGATTTACCACTTGTTCACAGCCAAGGTGACAAAGCATTAGGATATGAAGATTAAAACTGAACAGAAACTGCTGCCATAGCTTGTGTGGTCAGCAGGGCATGTTGCACTTGATTGTTTTTTCAGTAGGAAGGATGACTTTGTGTTGAACTGATCATTGGAATCAGTGGCATGATAACTATCTGGGGTTATCAGTGAAGTTTGTGGTCATAGCATAGTGTCTGTAAAGGACTTTTGACTTCCCTGAGCATCATGCTCTAAGCAATAGTGCTTGGTGAACATGGCAGCTGGTAGAACTGAGAAACCCAATAGGAAAAGCCCTAATCTAATCTTCAGTGGATGACTGTGATGGGAAGCACTTCTGATGGTAGAGCAGGGACCTCCAAAAGCTTCATCCTCTAAAAAGCAACGAATGCACTGGAGAAGATTTTTTAAATCAACTCTTTCGGAATTTTGAAAATCAACCAAAGGCTTTCAAGTACAAGAGGAACATTTATTCAAGAAACAGGTTGAATCTCAGAACAGTAGGCTCAGCTCCGTGGTGCTTTAACCTGCCTTATTCCCACGCCCTTCCCCACAGCCCTGCAACAAGTTTGCGATCCAGCACCTCATGACCACGGCAGCGGAGAAAACCAGCAGCGCAACAGCCGCTAACCAGGGCGTCGTGGGTTTTCAGCTCCCCCAAAGCCTCGTCCCTGGAGGATTGCTACCACTTGATATGTCTGTCAGCCTTTGAAAACATGCCATTCACAGGACTAATCCTGATTTGACTTGGCACGCAGCTTATTCAGTGCAAACAGCCCTTTCTCCGGCCCATTGGTCAAAAACAGTCACTGACAATTGTTTAACATCACACCTGCCTGAGGTAGAAACCACTTGGGGCACAAAAAGAGCTGCCCAAATAATGTAAAAGAGAAAATGGAGAATGAGAAGTCTGTAGGGGGCTTTGGAAAACTTTGATATATTCCTGGGAATCTATTACTAGAAGGCCACACACATAGGCAGGGCTGGGTTATTATGCCCAGGAAACGCCTGCGAAGGCCCTCACTTCTCTTCTCTGGCCGACCCTGAAGCTCTGTGCAAGTGGGAAGTACAGGCCAAGGCGGAATGTAAACTGCTGTGGTGTTGAAGGTGTGTGATCCATCACACACACAGCTCATTAGCCAAGACTGAGAGGCTCACTGGGTCAGGGCATTTACGGAAATCTCTGTCCGGTTGTTATCTGACCCCTGAGCTAACAGCATAGACTTCGGGGGCCCGTGACACGTGACAACTGTTGTACCCCTGTACATTTTAATGAATAGGGACGCTATCTTATACAAATATAATGTCTTTCTTACACTTAA
This sequence comes from Micronycteris hirsuta, assembly GCA_004026765.1. NCBI lineage: Eukaryota > Metazoa > Chordata > Mammalia > Chiroptera > Phyllostomidae > Micronycteris > Micronycteris hirsuta. Next base: position 22,041 of record PVJI01007403.1, read on the forward strand.
CATAATAAAGGAATTATCCAGCATTAAAATTGCACTGTTTCTGAAAAAAACGGTTGGTTTGCTTAAACAAAATCTAGTAAACAACTTTTTATGTCATGTTTAATGTAGAATAGTACCTCCTCCCTTTATCTTTTTTAAAGTTGGAGAATAACATACATACTGAAAATTAATGCAATCATAAGCCTACAGCTTAATTAATGATAACAGTGCTCGTAGATCAAGAAACAGAACATTTCTAGCACTTGGGAGTCCTTCTCCTGCCTTTTCCAATCATACCCCTTCTTAAAGGCAACCAGACATTAGGCACGCCTCTTATTTCTATTGAGGAATAACACGTACATAGGACAGTCCTTTAAGATGCCTTAATCTTAAATGGATAACATGACGAATCTTTGCATCCGTGCGCACCCTCTAACCGCCACCGAGATCAGCGCACAGAGCGTTCTCGGCACCCCACAAAGTCTCCCTCAGGCTCCCTTCCAGCTGCATCCCCCAGGGGTCAACTTCTCAAACTATTGGTTGGTTTTGCCTGTTGTTCTGTAAAAAACAATGACACCGAGTGTTTTTTGTCTAGTTTCTGTCACGCTCCTCTCACCTTTGTATTGTTCTCAGTGGCACTGACGACTGTATCAGTTATCCTGTCCCATATGACGGATTTGTTTTTTGCTTCCTGTTCCTGTCTTTTAACTTGGCCCACTGTCCCCCATGTTTCTTGTAAATTTGAGGTTAACACAAAAGTCTTGAGTAGGATCAGTTTTATTTTTTCCCCCAACGATGCACCAGTGACGGTGCTGTGTACTTCACTGGCATTCATTCAAAAGATACATGAAATACGTCATGTCTGCTGTCCAGACCTTTGTGACGCTAAGATGGGGCAGATAGTGACACCCTCAAGTCCTCATTGGAAAGTTCCCATCCGTTTTTCAGGGAATGTTTTCAGTTATGTTATTCTTTTAGGTGTTAAAAGATTGTGAACTTTCTCATTCTTTCACTCCTTCCACATTTTGTTCTTGGAAGTCTTGTGTAGAAAGCACTTCCCCGCATCAGCTACATCTCCTTAGTTACTCTGAAATATAATTCATACTGAAAAGGCAAGGTAAACGCCTAATTCTCTCATTTTCACTGACAGTTTGTTTCCAGCATACATAGGCGTTGGTGCCCTAGTTATTGCCCATTGTGACTGAAGAGGTTTGGTTCTTTTTGATGAGTGGCTATGTATATTATAATATTGTTCTGAACTCATGTGTTTAAAAGAACTTCATGTGTTTTAATGAGCTGCAGGTTTTTAAAAAATACCCAAATTGTACTATTTGGACCAATGGAAAAGCTATATAAGAAGGTGTTTTCAGGGCAGTTTTACATTTTATCCCTGATGTCTCCACACTGCACCCTCATTCTCTCTGTAGGTGACCGTCTGTGGTGGCAATATCATTCCCATATTTTTTCATAAGTAAAAGCAAAGTGTGTGTGTGTGTGTGTGTGTGTGTGTGTAGCACATCATATCACTGTATAGACTCTTTTGGCAGTTATAGAGCTGTGGCCAAGATGGCAAAAAGAGGGCGGGATCCAGATTTAAACCTAGGATGCCACTCCTGAGTTGGGCTCTTTATGGCTCTGCTCTCCTTACGGCAGCCTCATTGACACCCAACCCGAATTCAGGCCAAAGAGGAGGCATCTAGGATTTTGCTCTTCTCAGAGTAACCAGTGGAAAGGTGATCTGAACACAGAATCAGCAATGGAACCGAGTTTTCAAAGAATTGTAAAAATGCTATGTAAGAATGCATCCGAGTAAACTTGTGTGAAGAAAAAATATGTGTTTTCTCTTAATTTTTAAAAAATATTGTTTGATCCACAGTTTCTACTTTTGATTAAGCAGTATTGATTTATAATCTGTTGGTAGGAAATGGAAGAAAAGCTTATTCGGAGCCCTTTGATATGGGCGATTGTTACTGCATGATCAATGGTAAAATGAAAGTTTTGCCTTCTTTGTACATTAAACAATCTGAGGCCTTTCCAGGAAAATTGCACCAAGATAATTTTAGTACCTTAGATCAAGAGTACAATTCTAAGTAGACAACCTTATGCTGATAAAGAATTAATAGTGGACATAATTTAATTTGCCTGTTAGGTTATATTTGAGACTCTTTTTCCTCTCTCTTTAGGAGTCTAAGAATTGACTCCTTATTTTATCACTAAAAGTCCAAGATACTTTTCCTTAGCACTAACTAGTGTGTAGCTTCAACTAACTTGGTTTTCAGTTGATTTAGGGATTAAATTATTGAAACATCTTTTGCCTGCTTATGAAATTTGAGCATCATCAACGAGTAGTTTTTACGGAGTTTGTAACTCTTTTCTGTTTTCCCCCTTGGAGAACAAAGACCTGTTTGGATTTGTTTTGTTATCAGATTCTTTTTAATTTCTCAGTATAGTGATGTTGTTTAGATGTGGCTTTGTGTCTGTTCCATTCTTGGTATTGCTTCAGATTTTTAGTTGCTCCTAAGTACATCAATTTGGAGGCCAGTATAGGAAGTGCCTCACATTTATGTTTGAGACAAACTTTGAGGGAAATAAAATCTAAAATAGAGAATCAGTTCTTATTCGTGTAATGTAAAGTATGTATCGGACGTTTCCCAGCATTGGACAGTTGTTAGGAGTCTGAAGATTAATAAAATATGGTTCTTATCTCAAAGGACACAGACTCCTAGAGGGGACTGGATGTGACAGTGTGTCCCTAGGGGCCCGCATTTTCTAACACTGATGTAAGAAGACAAGATTTAAAAAGAGCACGTGATGGTTCTTTGAATACTAGCTAGTACATGACATACAAATGCTTCTCAGTAAAAGTTGTTTTCCTGGTAGGATTTATTCCATTTTCTTTACAGAGAAACTGGAAGTGTTATCTGTGACCATGAACACTCACAGTGGCACTGTGATTTGTGTGTGTGCTTGTGTGTGCACGCATGCCAGTTTCAGTAGGAGCTAGAGAAGCCCTGACATAGCCCGGGACTCTGAGTTCTTTCAGTGTTTGTGTTTGATTTAAATTGACGTCATCGTCTCATGTGGAGCAGGCATCTTTGGGTTGATGACTGGAGGAGTACTTAAAGTTTTTAATATAATTTAAAACTTACTCTGATTCAAACTAGTTTTCATGCAACATCTTTTGCTTCAAAAAAATTTTTTTTTACTGTACCCTTACCAGACATATCCGGAATCTGTTTTGTCCTCTAGAGGTGCCCTTATGATGGATGCTGCTTGTGTTTTTTCATATCTTGAGACAATATGTGGTTAGCTACAAGGTCACTTTTTGGGGCAACTCCTCTTGATAAACAAAAACTCTGTGAGTTGAGTACTTTATAAATCCACAATGTAAGCAATATTTTCAGATGTCAGAATAGTGGATGATTAAAGATAGATTTGCAAGGGAAACACAGAGGATATAGAAAGGTAGAGAAGAAATGTCAAACTTTATTTTTTCTGTATTACTACTTTTACATTTCTCTGTCAAACTAAGCCAGACTGAAGCCTCTTTTTTCTGATATCAAAGTAATGCAGGTTCATTGCAGACAAGTTCAAAAACATGGAATACTCTAAGGAACATTTAAATCTTCCTGCCGACCAGTAATTACTGTAAACATTTTGGCATATTTCTCTTACAACTGTATTTTACTAAATATGATATGCATTTTAACCTAATTAAGTTATTGTACATAAAGCTCTGATGTGTGTTTTTCCACTTATTATGTCATGAGTATTTATTTGGAAAGAAAAATAAATTACTTGGGAACATTGTGTGATGTCTGTATAATATCCTGTAATATGGCTGTGCCGTAATTTATCTATTCATCTGTTTTTGGATACTTATATAGTTTATAATTATTACAGACTGGGGGACAGTGACCACTGAATTTATATAATCTTTGATGGCGCGTGTTTCTTACACACTCATCTTATTTTGCATATTAAACCATGGCAAATAATTTTTTTGCGTATAAAATAATCCTTGCTTTTCTGATGTTTCTGTCCCCACCCCCTCTTTTACTATTATACTTTTACTGCAGGAAGTTTTTAAATTAAAATAAAACAATAGGTTTTTTTAAGTTTGACTGAGATGTTTATATTTAAACTCTAAAACAGATTAGAAGGTAAAATTACAAATCCCGATGAGAGCAGTTTATAGTGGAAATGCTTGCAGACCCTTAAATAGAGCTTGGTAGGGAAGGGCGGGAGTGGGTCCAGTTGTTACAGCTTGTTCCAGGAAAGACGTTTTGGATGAACGCCATCTATTTTTCAAAGATGTCTCGTGATTTTGGTTTTATCTGCCTCACTTAACTTTTCCCAAAGTGATTGCTGAAACAAATGTATGTAGTCCAATGAAAGGAATGAACATAATTATAATTCCTTAGTTTCACTGGAAAAAGACAGTTCTTTTTCTCCAAAGACATGATTTAAATTATTACTAGAAGTACTGAAGTTAAGACCAGTTTAATCCTGTCAGATAATCTAGATCCAGCTGACCCTAGAGGTCAGCTCATCTGGCCAGCTGCCTTCCTGGTGCACTGTCATTAATCTACTTAGTGTATTTGTCACGGAAATAAATGCTAAAAACTTCTCACAATAGTTCAGCGATTTAGAGTCTTCCCTGTTGAGAACACCACCACTGATATCTGAGAGTAGGCTGACTGTGTGCGCTGTGCCAGGCGCTGTGTGCTTGTGTGCGTGGTGCATGGTCCTCTCATAACTGTGCTGGCTGTGCACTGCCATCCCTGTTTGTAGAGGACGGAACTGAATTCTAAGATTAATCACTCTGTCAAGGTCACACAGCTAATGGGTGTCTGTTTTAGCTGCAGATCCACTGCTATTTTATATTGTCTACGAGTTGTCAGAGAATTCTTAGTCAAAGAATTAACTGACTAAATGAGAACATGCCTAAAATTGGACTTTAAAATGTTAAGGAAATCAATAAACACATTTAGCGTATGACAGTTTACAACTTTTAATCATAGAATGAACTTGGATATTTAAAGTTTGACTTTTTTCTCCTTTAAAAAGAGGACCCAATAATGTGGGGGGAAGAAAACCTCACTTTTCTTCCATCCTGGCTAGAGGGCTTGGCAGCTAGGAGTGCAGTTGCTATCATTGCGCCTTTGTCCGTTGTGTGCACAGACCGTGCCCCCAGGTTCTCTGCCCTCACCTTTTATGAACACCATGTTTCGCTTGGAAGGAGAAAAGTTATTCTTGGCAGCACTTACAGAGCAAGAGTCTCAACTACTAGCCCCTACCAAGGGGTATGATGACCTGACGCAGCAATTGTAAGAGTATGTCTAGAATTTAACTTTAATACTGTGTAGAATGCAGGTCTTTAATAAGAGAGGCAGTTATTATTTAGAGTTTACAAGGAGGCAGGAAAAGTGCAGAATGAGACCTGTGTCCCATGTACTTCTGACTAGAATAATTGGTTCTTCTTACTGTTGTCTTTGCCAGATATCAGGAAAAGCCTCGATAGGGACCCAGCACTAAGATGACCATTAACAGCCTGCTTTAAAGAAAAAGAAAACTATTTTAGTTATTTATTTTAAGAGAGAGGGGGGTAAGGGAGGGATCAAGAAAAGAGGAGAAACATTGATTGGTTGCCTCTCGCACATGCCCAAACTGGGGACGTGTCCACCCTCCAAACATGTGCCTTAACTGGGATTCAGACTGGCAACCTTTTATTTGCAGGACAAGGCTCAACCAACTGAGCCATGCTGGTCAGGGCTAAAATACCTGCTTTTCTGAGAACAGCCTGAAACAATAGCTCCATGTCAGCAAAGATTCACAGGTAAAAGATAGATACTCTGTGTTCCCTACGGGGATCAAGTTCATCACTGAATCCTTGAATATTAAAACTCAAGCGTCTCTATGAAAGTTAAAAGACACACATTTATAATAAGTGACACAAGTGTTTTTTAAAGCTATTGAAAGTAAACTCAGGAAATTGTACTAAAATGTTATTCTAAGAGGTGGTACAGCTACAGAAAAGTTCGTCGGTTCACACACACATAAAAATAGATTGGTGTATTGCTGAGAGATTCAGACTGAGTTCTTGTGAGGAGTTTGTGAGAAGTTAAGGATGTTTGTTCAGACATTCATTCAATAAATCCTTTCTGGCCCCTAACCTTTGGGACAAAATCACAGAAAGCCAGATTTGTTCCTGTCCTAGGTGAGGAGGCTCACTGAACTAGACCAAGCAAGGCTAGATTCTCTAGCTGGCGTCCACCAGTGCGTCTCAGATTACCATTCAAATCTATCACAGACACTGATCCTTGTAAAACAGTATAAAAGTCAATGTTATTAGAAGAGTTAAATGCAATGAAAAACAATATCTATAAAATATAAGGCTGCAGTTTTGTTTCTAGATTGAACAGATTATTTAAAGTCCCTCTGACAAATGTCTATACAAGTATCTGAAGGCTCCTGATCAGTTTCTGTCCTAATCTCAGACCGCTAACGGCCAGTGCATGGCCCAGCCCGGGTCTGTAGCCCAAGTTTTGAGGAGCTCTGTTCTAGATTTAAATCAGATGAAAACGTTTTTCTCGTGTGAACGTCCCTTCCTGTCTTCATCTGCCATGTGCAATAATATTAGCTTGTCATTCTGTTATACTCGTTTTTTCTAATGGATTGGAAATTCTCCTTCATGAGAATTGTTAGGATAGGGAATGCCACAAAGGTACAAAGCCGCACGTCCCTTTTTGAGTTTTCTAATAAAACAAATTTGCAAAATCGTATGTGACATTCACATCCACACGTACATTACTGTGTGGCCTCTCAGAGTTTGAGCCTCTGGGCCAGTGTCTCTGACCGTGTGGTGTGAGGGCCACCGATACCAGAATGAGCAGGGGTAAATGTTTAAAAGTGCAGACTCCTCAGACCCATCCTATCCCCGCCGAATCAAAATTGCTGCGGTTTGCTCTGTGGAGTTGGAATTTGAAACTTAAGTCTCACCGGGTGATTCTAATGCACAAATTTGAGAACCCCTCCTTCAGGTTTGGGAATCTGTGTATTTGATTCTGCATCATATACTACAGTAGTTACATCATAAATGCTGATTCTATCCACTCATGTGAATGTACTGCAGTCTCTACGGACGTGTGTTCAGCAGAGACTCCAGGATATGGGGCCGTTGCTATCTCAGCTGTATGCAAAGCATTGTTGGTAAAAGGCAATGTTCTTATTTTACAGGCAGAAACAAAGACCACACATAAACAAACAGTAGGATTTTACATCTTTCGCTATTGGTTTCCTTTTATTTTCAGAGCCTTACATGTTTAAAATCCATTCCTAAAGTCACCCTGCTTTATAATAATATACTTTTGTCATAAAAAAAATTGTATAGCTACAGAACCCATTAACCATGCAATTAAACAGTTACGAATTGAGTGAATGGGATGGGATTGTATGTAAACCTCCTTAATATTTCATTGAAAAGCTCTTGTCTTTACACTAATATGGGATTAATATAAAACTTATTGATAAGGAAAAATATTATATTCTTACATGTTAATAGGAAATTCACCTATCAGGAAAAACATTACATTCTTAGAGCTTCAGTGTACGTGTTAGTCACAGAAAGGAGACAGTGCTCTAGCTGGGTCTTCTTCAGTTCTATAGTGGAGATTACCGAGAGAAGAAGAACTGCATTTATACCTGTTCCTGTACACCTTGCAGAGTTTGGCACCTTACAGCTGCTTGTGGGATTTAGTCTGTTAGATATAGAAAAGTAAGGGTCATTTATTCTTGAAATAAATGAAAGCGGTGGATCACAGTCCTGGTGTTTTGGCTTGAATGGACATTAATGAAGGGATGTCTTTATCCCCTGAAGATGAGAAAAATCGGTTCTCTGGAGATTTTACTCTCTTCCAAAGCATAATGAAAATGCCCCAGATAAAACTGCAAAACTCTAGCAGAGCAACATGTCCATGTTAACTTTTACTGATCTCAGACTTCCCCAAAAATGTCGCTGCTGTAAAATCGTTGCAGGCTCCTGGCAGGTCTTCCTTTGCACTTTTCGCCCTTGCCACTGCGTGCCCTCGGTCAGGGCAATAGACAGCGCTGAACTGCCTTCTCGTCTTGGGGTAACACCGCTCTCAACGTTGCTGTGAGAATTCCATCAGTCAATGAAATACGGGGCACGGTTCTCGGCACTCGGTGAATGATAGTTAGTTACTGTTGGGGAAGTTGTGAATCAGCGAGAAATGTGCGGGTAAGCTTCGACGTCATACGGACTCCAGATTTGAAATTCAGCAAGTTTCTTGCTATGTTATCTTGTGCAAGCACGTCCTTCAGCCTTTGTGTCTCCCAGCTTTCTTAACTTGTGAAGCGGGGATTGTAATAACTGTGCCAGGAGGTTACTTTGTGAACTAAATGAGAGAATGGGACTGCACGTTTCCAGTGCCTGGAAAGTAGTACGTTTTTAATAGATAGCAGATGATAGCCATTATTTTTTTAATTTTATTTTTCTAATATTTTTTCCATTACCACTTATTCCCCCTATACCCTCTTCTACTTCCACTCAGGCCCCTCTCCCCACAATCAACAGACTGTTGTCCATGTCCATGAGTTCTTTCTCTTTTTTAAAAAATTAAATTTAATCACCTACTACATTCTAAGTCAAATTAAAAAAGAAACCCACATATTTCATGAGCATATGTCTATTTGGTCTTAATTGGAGGTCCTCCCCTTGATCTTTTAGCAGCTGTCTCATTTTTGACATAATTTCAAAAATGCTTTCTGATATACACACAGACTGATGTGTAGTTCCGTGGGAAGACTCTGGGAATCTGAATGCGCAGTGATGATGAGAGATGAGCATTCGTCTGGCTTCTTTATGAACACAACGTAGAAGGAAAAGCAGCCAAAAAATATTGTGGCCGATAAGCAGACACTTGCTGCTAAACTTAAATAATGCACACGAGTGGTGATGTGAGACTCAGAGGCTTGCAAAATGCATAAACACAAAGGAAATTCATGGTGTGCTTTTCAGGAAAAGGATTGTTCCTTCCTGATGTACTGACCTTGATTCTGTTTTGTGTTTTTGGTAGCAGCATAAAGTGTTGAATTTTTTCATTGTCCATTTATGTTGTAATCTAAGAATGATGTCTTTGCTCTTCTCTGCCTTACTCTTAATAAATATTCTTTGAGCTTTGGGAAAAGCTACTTCAGTTGAGTGATGTCTTTAATTTTCTATGATTAATCCTTTCAGCACCCACAAATCACTTATAGTCCGAGCATCCTGGCTAGATCAATAGCTTAGAATGTTGAGAAGTGTGATCATCAGTTGGGCTTTCAGGACACCTTATGGAGATGGGGAAAAGGAACAATTTCCATTCCCCTTTTTAAGTCTTCCTTTCTCTCCCTGTTCACAGAGGCATACAGTTTCTAGCTTGTTCTTTACCGGCCTCATCTCTCCCTTGTCCTCTGTGCTCTAGTCACACTGGTCTCCCTTCAGTCTTGGTGTCAGGTGGCGCCCCACTGTGTGACCTCTGCACAGCTCTGAGATGGTCTCTCTCCTCTTCCCTCCTCTCCCTACCCACCTCCTAGTCGTCCTTCAGAGTCTGGTTCACACACTGATTCCTGGAGGAAGCTTTCTCTTGTTCTCTGGCCTGGGTCGTGCCAGTAGCCCATCCATTCCCTCACAACAGGCTCTTCTTCCTTCGTAGCCTGTATCATAATAGAAAGTAAAGAGTTCGTTGTGTATCTGTTACTTAGTGTTTCTCTGTCTCTAAAATGGAAGTTCTGTAAGAAAGAGCAGGGCCACGTCTGTGCTGTTCACAGTGATTTCCCAGTGCCTAACGGCAGGTGATGTCACAGTGATGGAAATGCTACCATGTTATGTGACTGCAGGATCAGCATTAACGGGCTTCCCCATTTCGTTTGATGTTGATTTTCTTTTTGGCCTTTCTTCCCAGAAAGGGGTGTGGTTTTGGACAGAGGAAAAATAGCATTTGGGAATTTTGTGGTTTGACACTGTGTTTCTCTGGCTGTACCTTCCCAAGCCAATAGGTTCCTGTGTTTGAGAGGGTACTGGCTGAAAGACCTGTGTTTAAGAAATACCGTCCCCATGAGAGGGTGTGTGAGTGTGATGGCCTGAGTCTAAGCTCCAACATTTATCTAATCTAACTTCCTTTGCTTTACTCTGTAAGTTTCTTCCTTGATTAACTTGGAAATCTCGTTCCATTATGACAAAGGCTTGTGCTGTGGGAAGTAGGTTTCCGTTACGTAGGAGAATAGCCTGTTTGTCATAGACTATCACGTAAACATCAATGACACGTAGGTGGACCAGACCCTAGAGTTTGGCTGAAGTGGCATATGTGGAAAATGTTACAATGTTTGGAAGGGAAAGAATCGTGGCTTGAAGGGCCAGAGTGGTGGAAGCATCAGGTGGGGCCTGGGAATGTGGAAATGAGTGGCGCTAACAGCTGTACCATGACCAGAGTGTGTGAGTCTCTCTTCAGCCCCACGGAGTGTCTGGTGGTCCATAAGCAGGAAGTAGGCAAGAGGTCAAGATCATACACTTTCTCCGAGGATGAAAACAGGGATGCTGATGTTGTTGAGGGGGTCCGTTGTTCATGGGCCGTAGGTATCTTTAATTCCAGTGAATAATCCTTTCTATATTTATTTTTCCTAATCTCGGAATGGTGACTGAGGCCACTGTGGGCCCACGGGCCACCTGTGAGTTAGTGAGGTCGCTGTCATTTTTCACAGTGTTATTTGAGGGAGGCAGCATGTTGTAAATGAGCATGGACTTGGGTGTCATTCAGATCTAACTTTAAATCCTAGCTGTTGTCACTTCCTCTCTGTGAGCCTCAGTTTTCTCAACTGTAACATGGGCCTAATAACACTATTGACCTCAGCCTTAGAACACAGTGACACTCATTAGGGAATAAAGCATCTACTCCGTGTCCCTGGTACATAGTAGGCATTTTGTACATGCTTGTTATTACTGTTATTTGCTGGGACACTCCCAAAAATCTACAGTATTTTTTTCTAAGACTCAGTTGGGTTTGCATGTCCACAAGAGGCCTGGTTGGAGGATAGGGAGGTTCTGGAATTGCAGTCTATTCCAGAACCAGCCCACAGCATTGTGGCCCCTTGAAACTTCATGGAAAACTATGTCTGGGGTTAAGGGAACTAGTGAGGAACTTGAAGCCACCAAATAAAGTGTGGAGCTCAAATCAGTCTGCCTCTCTGGACGGCAAAAGCACATGACAAATGAGGACTTTTCATCTTGCTTTCCTGGAAGTTTGCTAGAAAGATAGGGTCTTACAGCCTTTGACTGCATTCACCTTATCCACCAGCACTGAAAAATTGTAATGACTGCCCTGGATGAGTCAGCAGATTTAGGAGGCCCCTTTCTGCCTTAAAGAACAATGCATTTGAACCAGCGGCTCCCAACTTCTTCTCAATGAAAGACAAGAACACCAGCTCAATCAGTGATTGTATTTATTTTTGCATTAAAAGTGAGACCTGCAAATAACTTCTGGGTTGATATGCACAATTTTGGCTTTTCATCACAACTATGTGGTCATTGAAAAGGTTTTATTGGTTTTTTACAGTTTGAATCACAACTTTGCAAATCCCATTCCAGATTGGTTAGGGTAGAATAAACCTATTTCATTCACCTAAATAAATGTTATAGCTGATTAATGGAGCTAATAAAAATTTTTTTTAGAGTTCCCAGAGAGCGGCCACTCTATTCTGAGTAAATCAAACAAAAAGTTCCCGTCTTTGTCGTAGCGGTTAGCTTGTTGACTTCAGCCCACTCTGTGTGTGTACACACATATAACTCATTCTTTGGAATTCTCCCATGGAACAGCAAAGGAAGGAAGCTGAGGGGAGGATGGGGTGATTGCATCCTGTACCCTTTACAGGGGTGTGGCCACAACAGCCTCAGCTGAAGGGACACTGATAAGTTATGTTTTTTCACTTAGGATGCCTGAGCAATGATAAGTCTTGATGAAGGGCGGAAGTGACCCTCAGTGTTGTTCTTGGCGCGTTAGGAGTCTCCTGGTAGAGGTCTTCTTGAATCCCACTTAGTAGTTTATTTCTGGAGCTTTGGGGGAAGCGGAAGAGAAGCAGGAGCATCAGTGACGTGGCCCTGCTGAGCTCTCAAAGCCACGCTAGGACTCCAGACCACCTTCCCTTCAGTTCTGGCCACTCCTATGAATGAAATTGCCAGTGGGGAGGCCGGGTCCATGATTTTAAGGAGAATGAACCATGTTTCTTCGTGCTGCTTCCTAAATCTGATTTGACATGATGGAGTCTACCCTGGCAGAAGCAGAGGGAAACTCTTTGGGATTACGTGAGGTAAGGTAACAGAAAGTTCTGTGAAATGAATTGCTCTGTCGCTTGATTTCCGTGTCCAACTGTTGGGGATTTACAGTTCTCTCTGCCTTTCTCTTTGAAAAGTTCTTAAATGCGGTTCCCTCCCAGCTTGGTTTGGGATAGCTATTAACTTACTATGCAGTGCATTTTTCAGATTTAGTCACTTGACAATCCAACACAGGAGATCAGTGTAGGGATTAAAATACATAAAACTTGCACAAAAAATGTGTAATCCCCTCATTGTGAATTTCTAGAGTCCAACTGGTTTGAAAGGAATTACTTTACTGTGCACAGGTTCTGTAAGAATACTTTTGAAAATGGCATTTGATTGAGTCTAAATAGATATCATGACAGGTTATCCGCATCCAGAATAATGTTCTTGCTGGCTTTTAAAACTCGTCCCTTGGGGAATGAGATGCTAGAAGAAATTTATTTATAATGTAATGTTTATATGGACAAATATTCATAGATAGCCACATTCTAGAGGCTGTTGATTTAACAATAATCTTACAGCAAAACTTTAACTTGAGAATAAAACCATGTCTTTTTAAAAAGATTTTCTTGTGGTCACTGTGGCAAACTGGCCCAGTTTTTATCAGCCCTCTGGACCTGGTTTAATTACTTGTTTAAAAACTGGAATGAATGAAGGACAAAATTTCAGTTCTATTTTAATCCTGTATGAATTAGTTTTTCAAATGAAATTTTTATTTTTTGTCTATAAAATGCCAATCAAAGGTTGTCAAGGGGATTGGGAATTATTTTTAAATTGTCTTATAGGATGCAATGGCATTTAGTGCCTGTGAGCTAGGTATGCCGTAGTTCCTGTAATGCATCGGACAGGCCCTCACAAGAAATGATCTGCTAGAATGTCAATGGCACCTCACTGAGAACATCGACACCTGCTCAGTTTGATGAAAAGTGAGTTGAAGATTGAGGAAAGATTCAGGTGAGCATCTGATCTCTGGAAAGTCATTCATCTTTTAATGAAGCCATTTTGGGGAGGGACCCATAGAGAGTAGCCACTTCTGCAAAATTATTTTTTAGGGTTGGTAACAATGAATGTTCCAAAAATGTTGCTCTCACGTACTTTTAACTAATATTTTCCAACCTAGTAGTTCCAACACAAAGTTAGCTATTGCAGCTCTCCGTCCTTACAGTATGAGCATACTAAGATCAGAGGAGTAATTTACCCCTAACCAAAGGACGCTTTTGTGCTAAACATTATATTTTAGAATGGTTGTATATTCCTCAGATTCTTCAGTTGTCACATATCATGTAAAAGTAACATCTTGAAGGATCTAGAGGTTGCTTTTAAACTGCACTTAATATTAAAAGGGATTTTCTTTCAGTGCGGGCTTACTGTATGTATGCTATTTTAAAAAATAAAGAAAAGGAAGGAGGATATATAATTAAAACATGGTCATTCCTGGCAACTTTTTCACACATAGTGCTGAGAAAGAGTTTCCCGTGTTACACACCGTGTCAAAGTCCTGGTTCTATTGTATAGGGAGGTAAGGGCACTTCTGCCTGAGTCTTCATTAGGCCAGGCTTAAAGCTCATTGACAGAATTTTGAGCTTTGAGTAATTTCCTGCCCTGGCAGGTGTGGCTCAGTGGACGGAGCACTGGCCTGCGAACCAAAGGGTGGCCTGTTCAATTCCCAGTCAGGGCTTGTGCGTGGGTTGTAGGCCAGGTCCCTGGTTGGGGGCGTGTGAGAGGCAACAAGTCGATGTATCTCACACACACTAGTGTTTCTCTCCCTCTCTTTCTCCTTTTCTTCCCATCACTCTAAAAATAAATAAATAAAATCTTTTAAAAATTATCAAAAAAAAAAAAAAAGCTTTGAGTAGTTTTCCGTCTAAGAACTGTCTGAGAGACGGAGCTGTGTGCGCAATGGCATAGCGAACCGCTGCTTATAGTACCTGAGCCTGCACTTCTGTTGTCTGGTCATTTGGCACCATTGTTTAAGAAAGCAGAGGCTCCAAAAACATATAAATAAGTGTGCTTTTGTTTTCATGTATGTATATTTATAAGAAATTAGAACCAAATAAATTTATTTGAAATAAATTTAAAAAGTAAAAACTAACAAAAAGAAGGTGAGGAATTGTGCTTTTGAGTATTAAAAAAACTTAGCTCCCTTTGAAGGAAGGGTGGAATGGACTGACTTATTTTAAAAACTCACATGGTTAGTTCCTATTATATACCAGTTCAGTATTTTACTCTGTATTCCTCATAGCTTTCTGGGCTAGTGCTGTCATCGTTCTATGGAATAACGAAATGGAGAATCTGCAGTTTGACTTGTCCAAGGTCATAAATCCAGTAAACGGAAGAAATAGCTTAAACTCAGGTCTGCTGTTTCTTGAAGTTCTGGGATCTTACCTAGCAGACAGCCTGGCAATATCATTTCCAAGCAGTGTCTTCCTTTCATAAAACCTACAATAAATGATACATGCTTAAAACAAAAAGCATACTTCTTGGTGAATAGAGGGGGTTTGTGTGGATGAAATGCCAGTAATATGTTAAATATGCTCCATTAAGTGTTTTATGGTATTGTAAGTGATAGAGAATTGGAGCATTACATTTTGACTGATTGAGGATGAATGTGGGAAGGTTGGACGTTTAGGAATTGTTTGAATGAAGAGAGAGAGAAGGGCATGGTGGAGGTAGAGAGTGAAATTACAGGATGGGGGTTTGATTGGAGAGAGCTTAGAGGTGGATGAGTCACCGCACAGGGTCCCTGGACTGAGGGCTGGAATTGGTGCGCAGCCTCTTGCACTGAGGGCGGATATTTATAGCTGCCGCAGCCCTGTCTGCACAGGAAAGATGGATATGGGAGGCGGGTCATGTTTAGGTTATGCTCCCGCTCTTGGTGCTGCGCCTGGGCATGAAGTATTGTGAGCCGTCCTCTCTTGTCCTTGTACAGTCTACTCTGCAGGCAGCAGCCAGAATGATATTTTTAAAATGCAGATCATGTCACTCCCCTGCTTTAAATTCTACAGTGACTTTCCATGGTGGTCAGAGTGTAATCCCTGCCCTTCTCCACGGTCTCCGTAGACAGGGTGGTGCAGTGCTGAGGAGCACAGTCTCCGGAGCAGGGCGGCCTGTGTTCACTCTGCACGTACTAGTTGTAGGATCTCGGGCAAATTTCTCAACTTCTCTGTGCCTTAGTTTCCCCATCGTTAAAAATCTGATAGTGGTACCCAAAGGATTGCTAGCAGTTTCAATGTATTAATAAAAGCAAAACATAGTAAGCTCTACAGTGCTCGATATTATTAAGGTCTTCAGGGTGGCCCTGCCCGTCTCTGATCTCATCCTCTCCCCGCTCTCTGCCTTGTTCACTCTGCTCTAGGTGCATCACTTTGTTCTGAAGAAAACAGTAGGCTTGTTGCTGTTTTAGGGTCTTTGCCTTTTTTGTCTTTTGCCTTTTCCTAAGTTCCCCTGCAGAAAATGCTCTCACTTCATTCACGTCCCTGTCCAAATGTTTCCCTAACCAACCTAAAGTAAGTAGTACTGTTGTACCCACCTCTCTTCCCTCCCCCACCTCTCCCGGCCGTCTTTCTTCAAGCCCTGTTATCCGTACCTGACGTTACATGATATTGACCGTACCTCCTGATGTATACATTATTTTGTGTGCTTATTGGTCATTTCCCCACTGTACCGAAATCTCCACAAGGACAGGGTCTTTGATTCTCTTATTCCCCCTGGAATCCCTGTCACTTAGAATATTGTCTGGCAGATAGTGCATGCTCAATAAATACTTTTTTACTTTAAATATTTTATTTATTTATTTTTAGAGAGAAGGGAAGGCAGGAAGAAAGAGGGAGAGAAACACCCACCTGTTACCTGTCACATGCCCCCGATTGGCCACCTGGCCCGCAACTCAGGTGTATGCCCTTATTGGGAATCGAACTGGCGACCTCTTCATTTGCAGGCCCAATGCTCAATCCACTGAGTCACAGCAGCCAGGGCTCCATAAATATTCATTGAATTAATTTTAATAAATTTCATTTTCTCCATCAGTTTTAGGATTGGTTTTCTTTTTGTCTTTAGGCCTTACACTGTTCCTTCTAATTCTTCTTAGTCTCTCATCACCTCCCCCAAATGATGGACCTTGAGAAAAAGATCATTAACTTTTCTCATGAAAGTTATTTAGCAATAGGAAGCCTCGTTCTAAGCTGTCAGCCTTGGGACATAAGATAGGAAAGAAGCATTTTAGTGTCATTGTTATTACTGACGGGCCTTATATTGGATCTTGTGCTGAGGTGTTTACCAAGCGACCGAATGCTGGCCATAGTTGACCCTTTGAAAGATCTTGGGCTGACATTCTCATCATAAAGGTATAATTGCTGGGGGAAAATTGCCATGCAAACCACGATAGGGAAAATTAGTACTGACAGCAATATGTGCTTCAAAGAGACTGAAGAATTTTATAAAGAACACATAATTCCTGCCAATAGTTTTATCATGAAATCGGATAAAACAATTACAAATTGCATGTTCTATTTTCACAATTATATTTATTATAAATTATTACAATAACAATAAAAATAGATTTCTTGTTTGATATAAGTAAGCCTTTAGTAATTTATCCATTTGAAGTATTATCAAAGAATTTGCATTTCCTATATTTTATGTAGGAAAATATTCAGTTGGGAAAAAAATAAATCTTAATCAGAAATCCTCTGAAAGCCTTTGTCAGGAAAGAATCTGTTTAAGGTGCTCAAAGGCCTTTACTGAGACTGGTCATGTGATCTTAGGTAAGCTAGTTCATCTTTTTGTGCATTGACATGACCGACTGTAAGGCATAATCAGAGTTGAATGCTAGTTCAGCACAGCACAGTGGTGTGATTGAATGAAGTTAATTTGAAATTTTTGCCACAAAGACTAAGAGTTTAAATAAATAGCTTTTGTTAAATTAGTCTAATGAAGCTTACCATGGAATTTGCAATATTCCCCTTGTTTTTCTTTATTCTGAACAAGATGGAGATCTCTTAAAAGGCTTTATGCCTTCCTTGGCATGAATTTTATTTCCCTTTTATATACTTTAAAAATATAACACTAAAATTCAGTTACTGTCACATAATCAAAAAGAGAATTTAGGATATCTTTCATCCTAATATCATCTACTATGTGCCAGATATTGTTCTAGTCACTTGAGATACATCAATGCACAGAACAGACAAAATTCTTGACCTCTTGGAGTTTACATTTTAGAGAGAAAGACAGACAATGTACAAGAAGTGTATGTAGATTATGTAGTATGTTAGATGGTGAGAGGGTTATAGAAGAGAAATTGAGCAAAATAGGGTGGTCCAGGGATGCTAGAGTAGTTACAGCTTTAAGTGGGAGCAGTCAGGGTAGAGTTCATTGAGAAGGTGATGTGCAAGCAAGCAGGCAGAGCATCAGAGAGGACTGAGCCATAAGGATGTAAGGGGGGAGTACCAGACAAATGGACCCTGAAGCAGAATCCTGACCACACTTTGAGGACATGTAGAGGGAGGAAAAAACCTTTCCTCTGTCCTCCTAGGGTCAGGGGCTGGGCCTCCAGATCAGACTGACAAGAGACAGATTAACAGAAGAAAAAGCATAGAAATTTCACTGGATGTAAAAATTTTAATTTCTATGTGCATGGAAACCTTCATGGAAATGAAATAAGGACTCAAAGAAGTGTTTAACCTCAGGAGCTTATACACCATTTAAACAAAAGACAATGAATTGTGGAGAAGTCATAGACAAAGGAAGGGGGTTTTGGCTTCTAGGGCAGTATGGGAAGGCAGAAAAGTCCCCAAGGCCAGACTTTGCAGACTTGTCTTAAGCTCTTAGTGTCTGTTGCTTTGTCTGTCCTCTAATGTGCTTGTGTCTTTTCCTCCCATCTCTGGCACATTGTAATCATCAAATTCTCCTGGTACCTATAAGAAAATTGCTCTTCGCGTGGCTCCAAAGCCACAGTCACCAATGGGTGTGCTCTCAGCTGGTGGTGTGGTGCCATGATTGTGAACTCCACGCCAGTCGGCACTCACACTGTGCATCCAGAGCGGGTGTGGAACTTGATGTCTGGGCAGATTGGGTTAAAAACTAATGCCAAAATTTCAACTTCATTTAAAAGTTGGTCAGTGACTCTTACAGCACTAAGATTGGTGCTCTGTTTGGTACCATCACTGGTAAAGACTCAGGCCTCCCCTGCAACATAGTTCCCATCTCAAAGTCACGGTCACTTTTCTTCTCACATTGCAGTGGGATTCCATAACCTGCCTAGTACATGCTGGTAAATTTGCAAAGTGTTAACAGTCAGGTGGTCTCTGTGAAGGTGTGGACTTCACCCAGGTGTAGAACGATCATTTTGGTTGAAATTGTAGCTTAGTGTTAGTCTCCAAAACCCGAATCCTAGACAGCGCACGTAATTTCTGAGTGTAGCCAGAACAAAGCCAAGCCCCTTTATGATCCAATCTCAGAACATGGTTATATACAGTTTGTATCCCCAAAGTAATTTAAAATCAATTCAGGTAGTTATGCCATTTTGGAGAAAATGTAGAGAGGGATTATTTTAAAGGAAAAGAAAATTTGTAGGTGTTATTTTTTTATCCTCTTGCACAGTCTGTCTCATGGCACCTTTCTCACAAAAGTTCTCATCTTTTCCCGGCTCCCTGGGTTAATGATAGAAGAGTGAGGGCTTTGAATACATTTTTAAAAATTTCTATTTTATGTCCAGTACTGTATGAAGTTTTTGGAAATGTTAACATAGACTTTGAAACGTCTCCGAATCCAGATTTTTTTGGACATGTTTGTTATGTCTGGTCATGTCCCCTGTATATCCTTTTATCTTAAAAGCCAATTTAAGAACATTTTCTTGAGTCTAAAAATCACATACCAGAGCAAATTATTCTCTTGAAGGTACTTTTCACACTGATTTTTGTGTATGAAATATTAGGGGAAAGGAAGAGTTTGAAAAAAATTAAAAGACTCTATGCTTACATTATTTTAGCTTTTTGTGGCATTTAATAAAAAGAATTCATTTTTTTTTTTTAAATAATGGTTTCTAATCACATTATAGGTTAATATACTTAATCCTACTTCTCCAAGGAAGAAAAGAGTTCTATCCTGGGGCCCAGGCAACCATAGAAACTTTTACCACTGAATTCAGCTCTGAATATGGCCACTTATTTGCTGTTTCTGATGACTGGATGACCATTCATGGACCCCCCTGCCCCCCGAAAAAATGCACACTGGGAAGTAAAACAGTATGTCTTCGGGAAGAGAGCAGCGAAGGGATGGATGGGACCTCTTTCTGACTGGCTTACAAGTGTTGGTCTCCCAAAGGGCATCTCCTTATGCATCTCCCAGAGACACTTCAAACTTGATTGATAGGCATTTTAATTACACACGGTCATAGTGAGCACGAACCATTCTTCCTCTGTTCCCCTTCAAGACTTTGTAAGGTGCGCACGCCTCTATCATAGCCCTTTTTACATTGCACTGCAGCTTATGTGCCAGTCTCCCCCTGCTCGGTCAACTCCATGCGGCAGGAAATGGGTGCTCTTGCTCTTCATAGTAGGCAGTCAGTAAATGCCTTTCAACTGAAGGAAGGAAGGGAGGGAGGGAGGGAGGGAGGGAGGAACAAGCTAACAAATGAAAGGGACAGTAGTCAAAGAGATGTACATGGTCCAGAACATTGCTTGCTCAGTTTCCCTGGAAATACCCATGAACAGAATTTTTCCATGTGTGGTGTTTGTAGTATCTCTATCAGAGTCATCTGGTTGGGGTGCTAAAACTCAGATTCCTGCATACGCACTGAAACCTACTGAATCAAAGTCTCTGGAAGGGCAGAACCGAACTCAGCATTTGGAAGAAGCCCCCGGGACATTCACTGTGAGCAGTGCAGTTGGGCTGCTCTTGTCCTGGAGGCTCGGGCAGTCAAAGGGGGAGGCAGCCAGTGGTGCTGTGTGACCTCCTGAATGTGCAGGAGATGCTGTTAAATCTGCTTACGCAAAAATTTGTTTAAGGCTCCAAGGTGTTCCTCCTAAAAATCGTGTGGTTTTCATTAAGAAAAGGGGGTGTGTTCCTCATGTAATTAACCAGATTTGAGAAAATTTTTTAAGCCACTTGTAGTTAATAGAAGAGAGTTAGTTGTGTGTTGTGTAGTATTCTCTCTTCTTTATTTCCTGGGTCCGAGCACTATATTTGTTTCTCCCTTGAAGAAGCAGACTTAACAAAAGTCACTGCAGTGTTAATAACAGAATTAGTTAGAATAACCCTAAAGAGTAATTTTTAAGCATAGCAAATGAAGTCATTTTGGAAAATGTCATGGATTACTAAAATACGGCAAGAGTAGGGATTTTCAAAAGTTTTCTTGATCATTTTCTCTCACTGATCAAAAATAAATAGATATGAAAATTACCTTAGAAGGATTTTAGAGCTTTTTTGGTGTGTGCTTTGTTTTTCTATTTTAGGGAAAATGTACTGCCAACTAAACTTGTAAAACAACAAAGAGCATATATGAGACATCAGTGGACAAGCTTTATATAAACTCTACCAAACAAAATTAGATTTAGAGAAGGTTTTTAGGAACATGAATTAAACATGTCCAATGTTTCTTTTTGTGATTACATTTCAGCTAGAAAGTAACCTAAGTATCTAGAATATACACGCCTATAATATCTACTCTATGATAACTGTAAAACAGACACTTTAATCCTAGTAGGAAGGGACATAAAGAGAGGTAATAGTCAAAGAGCAAAAGCAAAGGTAAAACCAGGAAAATATGCCTCATGGGAGCTGACATGTTTCTAAGTGGAGAGGAAGATGCTAAAGGTCAAAGTGAGAGAAGGTGACTGACGCAGGGGATGGGGTCAAGGGCACCGCTGCCGTAATGGGACCTGGGCAAGAGGGCAAGATGTCCGCATGGATGCGGAAAAGATGGTAGGTGGTCGGGAGGTGGAGAGACTCAGGAGATGAGGCCTCATGCCTTCCACGTGTGGGTGGTACCCTGCTTCATGTGCAAGGGTGCAAACGAGGTAGGGGGTGTGAGGACGGTGCGACAGATCGCCGTAGTTAAGAGAAATGGGGAAAAGAAATGACCAACTGTGAGTGGAACAATAGGTAATTGGTTTTAAAGACTAAGTATATTTCTTTGTTCTATCAGAAACTAAAGATACTTCTTTGATCTATCAGAAACTTTTTTCAGTTAAAGGAAGAAATAGGTTTATAATTACATTTATAGTATCCTTGTAGGGAATTTAATTTTTTTTTAACTTTTCTTTATTGTTGTTCACGTACAGTTGTCTCCATTTCCCCCACCACTCTCCCCTGCCCCAGCCACCCCCACCTCCCACCCTGAATCCCACCCCCGTTTGATTTGGTGCATGCGTCCTTTATAACATGTTATTGAAAACCCTTTCTTTCGTGTTCCATTTTATACTCAGTTATTTTTTCTTGTTTGGAGTAGGGGCGTTTTTAAAAGACTGACTTGCCTAATGTAGGTGTTCACTGGGGGTAGAGGAAAAACAACTCCTACAATCTGGGAAAAAATATTCAGTGCTCGAATATCCATGAAAAAGCGATCTGAGCAGAGAAATGCTGTCACCAGAAGGGAGTTCCGGGGCCAGCCTAGAATTGGCTGCAACCTAAATGAAGGCGTTAACCTACTTAAAGAAAAACGTTTTCATCGGAAGGGCCAATTAAAATTGGTCTTCTCCTCTGTCAGGAATCTCTGGAGAACATGGAAAGGTTGACTTGGGCCTCAGGCATCACTCTGTCTGGAGCTCAGTCTCCTCCCATCACCACCCCCTCGTTCTAGTTCTGCTCCTCAGTGGCCATCTTCCCAAGGCGGTTGGGTCGGAAGTGTGTACTTAGTTTGGCTTCACCGAGTGCTCAGGGAGAAAGAGTTCAGTAATACCGGAGATGCAAACCGTCTTATAGTGAGGTCACCATTAACAAGTACAGTTTTGTTACTGTTAGTTTTTATCATCATGATCTTACTGCTTGCTCCTTAAAATAAAATTTGATGCTGGCTCCTCTTTCCTGAGGCCTCAAGAGGAAAATTTCCCATGAGCATAACCACATTTTTTTTAAAGCATCTTGAATAGCTGGTCACCTTTTACTCGTGTGCCTGTTGTCTGTTGCACTGTCCTCACCTCCCCTAATTTTTCCCCTCTTGCTTGGAGCAGGGTACCATCCACTCATGCCCGTGGGGTCCAGCTTTCCATGTTTTCCAAGAGACCAGTAGCTAATAGAGCACGTTTATTTGTGAAAACTTGAGAGTCCCTCTCCCCACCTAAGTGAGAAAGATGTGCTCCAAGGAGCCACGAGACCATTAGCCACAGGACACCTTTCAAGTCCGGTTTTCAGCAGTTGCCTGAGTGCCGTCTACATGTCAGCGTTGTGTCTGCGTTTCGGTGATGGTGGAGCCGTGCCTTTGTGTTGTTTGTTCAGGTGTAGAAGTGATGCATGAATGGTTTATGCCTTTGCTTCTGTAATGAACAGAGGCTGCTTCTTGGACTTTCACAGAAAGAATCTTTGACTTGTGCTGAGTGCAAATCGCATGAATGGACTGTTCCTCCCAGAGTCCTGTGGCTCATCAATGCGATGGGACAGAAGTCCCTCAGAGTTGGGTTATCAGGCTCCTCAGGTGTTTTTTCTTTCAATGCTCAAAAGAGGAGAGGTTTTTCCTCTCAGACCTATTCCCTTGGGCTTGGGACCTTTTCCCTATCTTTTCTTTTTAGCATGGCTCTTGCTTTGCCCTGTCTGGTTGATTTCGGCTCTCAGTTAAAGTGTATCCCTAAGCTTTCCTCTTGGGAAAGGGATTTGGTGAAACAAATGAGGTACATTTGACTCGAAGAGCCAGTGTCACTGTACACATTTTTGTAAACCTATGAAACTCTGAATGGTTTCCTTTTCTTGTTTTCAGATTAACTTCCTATTCTAGGGCTCTAGGACAGAGGTTCAAACTAGCGAGATGTGAGCAAGATATGCGGAATATGAATCCTCTCAGCCTTCAGGGTGGGGGGCAGAGCCTGGGAAACGGGAGTGTCCATGCCTGTCATCTGAAGTCGTTTCTCTTCCATTTACCCCAGTGTGCCCACAGATATTACCGCTTTCTGTCTATTGTCAGGTCAGACGGCCTGGAAAATGCTACTTTCAGGTCCATTCTTTGAATCTGTCCTTTCCATCCTTCTTCCGTGCAGAAGTCTACGCTGTCTCTTTCCTTTTCTTAAATGGGCTCGAGGTCTGCTGCCTTTGGTGTTTGGAAAAGATTGTTCTGGAAGACCCGATGCCCTGGGCACTGCTCATGGTGAACCTGGACTGCGTCTTGACTCCGTTTTATAGCCTAACATTCCTTTTTGTGCCCCACCTTCAGCTCTGTTATAGTCTCCCAGTTCTGCTCTTCCTTTCCTTTCATAAAGGGTCTTACAGATGGGAGCTCAGCACCTCCTTTCCGGATCAGCCCGTCACCGAGGCTGCAGCAGCGGCACCCTTGGTTCCTTGTAGTTTTGTGCTTTGGCCACAGTGAGTGACCTGGCCTGGCCCAGAGATGCCACTGTCTTTCCCCCACACCCCTCCCAGTTCTCCCTGGTAAATGCAGGTGTAGAAGCCCAGGGTAATAATCTGCTGGGGGCCAGTCATTAATAACAGTGTTCACTAACATTTCCCATTTAGCTTTTTTCGGCTTATCTTAGAATTTCTATTAGTCTTTGGGCTAAGAAAAGATAGAGAGGTTATAATTAACCTGAAAAGTATCTCTTTGTTTCTTTCAGATGAGAATTCTCCAGCCAACTTCTGGGATTCTAAGAACAGGGGTGTGACTGGAACACAAAAAGGGCAGATTGTGTGGAGAATTGAGCCCGGGCCCTATTTCATGGAACGTAAGTAACTAAGTGCAAAGTGCAAGTTGGTTATTAACAGTGTAGAAATATGCAGAGATCTGTGGAGGCTCTCCTGAGTGTTACTTAAAAATATTTCGGCTCTGATTTATTTATGCCCTATAACCCCAAACTGGAAAATATATTATTTTAGAAAATGCTCATTAGAGAATGTTCACATATTTTGGAAAAGTGTGTGTGTGTGTGTGTGTGTGTGTGTGTATCATATGAATGTATGATATATTAACTGTGTGTGCCTATTTTAATGCTTCACACACTTTATGTACCCTTGTATCTACATGTGTAATTAATATTTATTTTAGGGAGCAGAGAGAATAGTTCAAGATTTAAGTTAAATCTAAGACTTTAATTTAAAAATTTTATTCACTAACTTCACTATTATTTTTCCCAGTAGCAGAATAACTTTTGCATTTGGGTCCTGTTTTTTACAAGTGTCAATAAGACAGTCTGGGACTGCTGTAGAAGCCAATTTGCTAGGAATCAGAAATTGGCTGCAGATAATTCAGACATCACCCAGGTATCTGATGTTACAAATTCTTTTATATGGTACATAGTTCACAGAAATATATCATCTCTTTTTATTTTAGATGAAGGGGAGTGTTTATATTCATCGCTAGTATTATAGAGAATATAGTAAATACATTTTTGTCAAGTAGCTAGAAGCATGAATAAATAAATGATTTACTGGTTGGTCCAGGTTAACTTCCAGATTTACAGGATATTTCTTTCATGTAGAAATTTTCTGAGATATTTATCTCTGTATAATAATTAAGTTTTCTATATGCAGGGGATTTAATGTAAGAGAGTGTGTGGATGCGAGTTACAAGGATCATACTCATTACAGCTTAAAGTATAAAATAAGGTTTGATTAAATAGCAACCTGATGTAAGCATATTATTAGTAAAGCATATAAAACTTCTGTTATATAAAAAGTTATTTGAAAGATTAACATCTATTACTTTGAGTTCCCATTAAAGGCATCAGATTATTTTTTCCACGTTTTTACTGGGAGGTCAGCATTCCGGAGCTTTCTCTAATCCTGTTTCTGCCCCCTAAGGAGTGTCTTCTTTTCAGTTCAGTTTCTGGCCAGCTTGTCTCTTTAAATCCTAAATGGAATGCAATTTTCAAGGGGAAGTGCTCATGATATAAGAAAGGGGGGAAAGGCAGAGACTGCAGCACAATCCCAACTCATGGCGTAGCGTGTAGGAAAAAAGTCTGGAAGGATATTTGCCAAAATGGAAGCAGGGTTGTATCCGTGAGGTGAGATTCTGGGTGATTTGTTTTTCTTGCCTATTCCTACTTTACTTTCCACAGTTGGCCCAGCTGGCATGACTATCTAAGTAATCAGAAAAATAAGTAGTGAAAGGACATGGGGAAATGGAATGGGAAACACCATGCTCACTCTCATTGTGATTCCTGCTTTGAAAGGGTCCCAGGGTTTAGCTGAGAAAAATTGCCAACTGAACTTCAGGGGAAAGGGTAAAACAGCCTTCTTATTTGCTCCAAAATGCTGAAGACTGCTAGGAACAATTGCCCCTTGATGGAATGTGCAGGTTCATATTATGGGCTCCTGTGAACGCCTGGGAAGAAGTCAGTATCACGTGCTGCTCTAAGTTGGCAACACTACGTGTTGGGGGTGGGGAACCCGTTTACAGAGTTCCTTGTTTTCTGTGGTTGGTTTTCTCTCTCCCTTTTCCCTTCAGAAGTGTTAGAGGTTCGTGATGTCCTGGCTGAGTAGGGTATAGTAAATATTACTGTAGGGTTTAGTAAATAAAGAAGAACAAAGGTTTTTCTTTACCCATCCCTTTAGTATTTAATAGAAATGGGCTTGACATTGAAGGTAGGAATTGGAAGTGAAGAAAAGAGTAGGGTTTCTTTTCCTTTTTCGCCTCTAATTTAACATTTCCACCTCAATTCTTCCTACACAAAGTTGAGAGTATTGTGCTGTATGAGTGTAAAACTGGAAATACTCAGTAATGTATTTTTTAAGGACTGAGAAAAGTTGCATGAGTTCATGTCCTGGACGGTGTACAGGAATTAGAGAACGGTTTGGCTTACAAGATCATCTTCGTTAATCAGACGAGGCCTCCCCCAACATGCGTCTTTATCCGTTCAATATCCATTCAGTGTAAAAACCTCAGCTGATGTTTACGTCACTGCCTAGAGGTATGGTTCATGTCTTTTAGACATTTTTTACCCCATGTCTGAGGAGAGCAGACCTAAGGGGACTTCACAGCATAATGAAGTTTTGCTTGAATTTCTGAGCTCATGGCATGTAACTTAAAAAATCAGGGGGTGGGGGTTGCTGGGTATGGTAGACAGCTTCTATATTTTCCGCCTCTGATCTTGAAAATGTATGACGTTTAAAAACATTTGCTTTCATTTTCAGATAGAAAATTTATCTTTAGCTCATCAGAAGTCTAGCTGAAATAAAATTCTCTGAAAATTGACCTAAATTCATGGGTAAACCTAGATTTGAGTGCTAAGCTATTTCTGAATGTAAAGATGGCTTTGGTTTGTCTGTATAAACCCCTAAAGGAGGCACGTGGCCCAGACTTATGTTATTACAGGGCCTGCGTGAATGAATTTGAAGGACAAAGATTGGTTTAATTGGGAGTAGATGACCTTCCTAGGCATTGGAGAGGAGGATCACTTTCATCTGCACTTGTCCTAAGACGGTCAAATAGTCCTCAGATGAGCTGATGCTCGCAGAAACTGAATTGGTCATCTGTGCATTCTTGAGTTTTGAAATGTAAGAAGTTTCAAAAGTTGTCTCGCATGCCAGGATATCCATTCCTGTAGACTTCTATAGATTATAGTCATTCATTCATTCAGACCTGCTTTCTCCCTTTCCTTCATTCTTTCTATTAGTTCTGTCCATCTCTGTGTGGAGAATCCATTCGTGGGTAGATGGGATCATTCATTGCTCCTTAGTCCATATCCTTCATCTCCCCTGCCTGTGAACACAGCTGGCCCTGTGAGCAGTGGGCTTCTCCCTTATCTGATGCTCCGTCATCATGCCTACATTTGTGTTTACTCATCCTTGTATCTGTTCCTGTTGCAGTTAGAGGTTAAAATTGTAGCTAAAACGGAAGCATGGCCTCACGTTCCCCTTTCCACCCTTTTGAGTATTCTTTCCAGTAACCTCTTCTCGTGGCTAAAATGTTGAAGAACAGTAATCAAAATGCTACTTCTCTTTTACTCAGAGGGGATGTTGTTTAGTTACACCTTTTTTTTTAATGACTTTTATTTATTTATTTTTTAAGATTTTACTTATTTATTTTCAGAGAGAGGAGAAGGGAGGGAGAAAGAGCAATGTATGGTTGCCTCTCACGTGGCCCTCATCGGGGACCTGGCCCGCAACCCAGGCATGTGCCCTGACTGGGAATCGAACTGGGACCCTCTGGTTCCCAGCCTGCGCTCAATCCACTGAGCTATACCAGCTGGGCTGGTTACACCTTTTTAAAATCGTCTTAACTCCTAAAAGACTAAATAATATTTGAAATGAAAGCTGCCACTCAGCATGGAGCAGTCCTGTATTTTACGGGCAGGACTCTTCACTGGTATCCTGCCGAAGGAGTGGTTGGTTTCAGTGCAGGTGCAGACAGCTGCCCTGTCTTTTTCTCTCTGGTGACCAGCCTGTGTGTTTGTTCTGGCAGTGGGTGATCTGTGTAAATCCCTCTGCTTTGCACCTAGCCGTAAAGCCTGGTGGAGCTGTGAGCCCTGCAGTGTTCTGGGTGATACGTCCACCCACAAAATCTGCTTTGTGCAATTCAGAGTAAATTTATCTTATGGTTTTTGAGATTCTAATTTATCACCAGAGTTAGAGATTTTTGTTATAGCAAGGAATAAAATAACACCCTAATGGATCAGCTAGCAGAGTTGGCCTGGCTATCAATATCCTACAAATAAAAATAAGGAGTCACTTTTTTTTTGTCTTATTGACTATTGCCTTGACTATTGACTATTGACTTATCAGCTATTGACTATTGCCGTTGCATTGCTGACTATTTAGAGCCGATGGCATCCTGCCTTGAGTTCGGGGAAGATGTCTTATAAAAATGCACTTGTCCTTATTGAAAAATGAGCTGCTCACTTGCTAACTATTGATTTGATCTTTGAGGTACTGCTGCAGGGAGAGTCAGCCTGCTGGTCGCTGGCATTTACAGGGTGACACTAATGAGCTCGTGCCTGCAGCATTCAATACGTCACTTAGCTTGTTCTTCTCTGACAGTCTTCGTGCACTTTGCTTAGCTTTGTTCTTGCAGAATACGTGCTATTGGTCTTGGAAGAAAGCAAGTGAAGAGTAAGGTTTGCCCAGATCTGTATAGCTATTACTATTTTAGTAATAATCACAAACCTGTATGGTGTTCAGGAAGGTCATTTATGGCTATTCCCAGGGAAGTGAAGTAGTAATAAAGCTAGAATTCCTGTGAAGGTCATCTTGCTGTTCCTCAAAGCCAGCGTGCTCTTCTGCTTCCCCGCTTTTGCCACTCCTCTCTCCTAGCTGTCTCTGCCCCCAGTTTTCTCATCTGTAGGCTTGAGTCCTGACCTGTTTGTTCTGGGAGCCTTTTCGACTCCGCTGTGCACTCACTACTCTTCTCCGTGGTCTCCACAGTCCTCCACCTGGCAACTTTCCCTTTCATTGTTTGTCTTCTGTATTTTGTCTGTCCTGTGCTTGTCATCCCATCAGCTACTCTATAAACCACCTGCTAAACCAGAAACCGTTCTTTGATTCTCTTGACTGTCTGGTGTAGAGCTGGGCCTGTGTTGTGATGGGCATGTGGTAAAAATCTTTGCTTGGCAGTGCTAACTACATTTTGAATCACCACTCAGTGATCAATGTTCATAATGGAAAGACTCAGTATTTTACCTCATAACAGACTTTGTTTTTAGTATTACACCATGGATAGGAAATATGCAATAATACAAATTCCTAAAGGAGGATTTTTCTTTAATCATTGTATTTTTTCTCTTAAAACAAGTGAACTGAGTACTCTGTAGGAGGCGATGTGTTACAGTCAGGAGAGTCCATGGAAGATGAGCTTCCTTGGGAAAACACATCTAGTGGCCCCATTTGGGTAATCCAGGTGACTCAGCTGGGGCTGTCTGCTCCTATGGGCTGCCACCGTCCCTGGGGCCTGCCTATCAGTATCATTGCCTATATTGAATGACACCTTGGGGAAAAAGGCATTTGCATGACACTTCAGTGACTCAGGTGCTCTGTATACAGAGAAATTCCAGTGTCTGTGTGACTTGTCTTTGACACATTCTGACTTTATGGTCTTTGAAATTGTAGTTACTTTCCAAAATCAATAAATGGCATTTGTATTACCCTTTATCAAGTTCAAATTATATTTTTATATGTATACATATAATATATACTATATACTATATAATTTGAAGTTGATATATAGGTTATATGTTTATATATACACGCATACTTGTGAATATATATCTCCACATATATCTACATCTGTATCTGTATTTGTCTCTGTGTCTGTACTTGTATCTATCTATTCACATACTGGTATATATAAGAGGTCTGTCCGGAAAATGTCCAGTCACTATTACTGTAACGAGAACAGTCTGTACGACATTGAGGTAACCTAGCAGCCAAGAAGTGGACTGGAATGTGCGTGTGTGAACAGTGATGACTTCACTGTACTAGTCAGTGTGGGCGGTAGACGCCATTGAGTAAGCATGTGTACTGTGTTGCCATTGCATTCAAAATGACTGAATGAGTAGAGCAACGAATCACATCAAATTTTGTGTTAAGCTTGAACATTCCTCTGTGGAAACTATTCATGTGATTCAGAAGGCTTTCGGGAACGATACAATGAGTGCAGCACAAATAAAAGTGTGGTACAAATGCTTCAAAGATGGTTGAGAATCTGTGAAAAGTGATCCACGTTCTGGAAGACCTGCAAACAAGCAGAACACCTGAGAATGTTGAACGTTTACAGGCTGCAATCAACAAAGATTGGCATCTGACAGTGTGAGAAGCTGATCTGGGCGTTTCAAAAACTACTGTGTCTGAGATTTTGACGCAGGCTCTTGGCATGAAATATGTCATGGCAAAATTTGTTCTGTAGTTTCTGCTACCAGAACAGAAGGAACATCATGCTACAGTTGCTAATGACTTGATTCAAACCACTAACAACGAGCCACATTTCCTCAAGAAAGCCAGGACTTTGAAGGGGACTGAGGCATCATTATCCTATGTACATTTTTTCTTGCATCTTCTTCCATAAATGTCTCTATTTTTCATATGGTGTGGCTGGATACTTTCTGGACAGAGCTGTATATACCAGTGGTTACTAAATTTGATCCCTGTCTAGTGACTGTATGAAGATTCCCAGACCCTAGCACTGTGTTGTCTACCACAGTATTTTTTTTTTGTACTTGTTAAGCTCTATTTCCATGGACAGCTGCAGTTAGTCTAAATTGTAGAGGTTAGGAGTGAAGGCCTTGATATCACACAGATTGGTTTGAGTCCCGACTCTGTCATTTCCTGTTTGTTTGACCTTCAGCACACCTTAGCGCTTCATCTGCAACATGCAGACAGGAATACCTGCCTCCCAAAGCTGAGGCGAGGGTTAAATAACACGACCAGAGACACAGCACTATGTCTGGTGTACTGGGAAGCACCTCAATAAATGGTCGCTGGTGTTATTCTTATTTCTACACTACTTATATTTTGGCATGTTTGTGCATTATTTTTTAATATATCTGACGCTGTTGTTATACAATTCCATAGATGCAATTGAAATGGTACAATTCAATCCGTTGCCTCTATTGGAAAAGAAGGGATCATTCGAATGGCCATGAGTAGGATTTTCTGAGAGGTGGGGTGGCGACTTTCCTCAGCTGATTCCTAGACAACTTGTTTCAGTGTTTAAATTACTGTTTTTCTCCAATCAATTTGCAGCGGAGATAAAAATCTGTTTTAAGTACTACCACGGCATCAGCGGAGCCCTGAGAGCCACCACCCCCTGCATCACCGTGAAGAACCCCGCTGTGATGGTGAGTGCCCCTCCGTGCCAGCTTCCTCCCGCGGCCCCAGGGGCCTTGCTTCTATTTTTGCATGCCTGGCTCTGGCAGGGTTATGGGGAACAATGGAAAAGGAAACACAGGACAGCGTGGGCTCCGTTTTAGTAAAGGAAATTACTTGCAGGCTGGTTTACCTGCATCCACAGTACTGATCAGTGGAAAAATATGATTTGATTTACAGCAGTTCTGTATAGCCAGCTCTTCATGAAGCAAATTAGTGAGTGCCCCACCATGGAAGTGTTTTCCAACTTAATTTGGGTGACAGGGTGGAGTAAAAGATGGCTTGCATCTTATGTGAACTTAATTTATGGGAGCTCAGTGGGTAGAAGAGAGAACAATAACGACTTAAATAGTGTGCGAGTCGACCTGTCCATCAACAAGCTTTCATCCCAAAGAGAGTGGGAGTTGGGGTCATGAATGTGCTTCTCCCTCAGGAGGTCTCAGTGCTGTGTCCCTCTGTGTGCTGAGTTGGGGTCTAGTGCCTAAAGATACCATACACAGTTTTGGTATAGCATGGCCATTCAGCGGTGGCTGAACTTTCACCAGGGAAGAAAGTTTCACGAACTTTCC
The DNA here is from genome assembly GCA_004026765.1 of Micronycteris hirsuta. NCBI lineage: Eukaryota > Metazoa > Chordata > Mammalia > Chiroptera > Phyllostomidae > Micronycteris > Micronycteris hirsuta. The sequence continues at coordinate 53,898 of PVJI01007403.1, forward strand.
ACTGAGGGAAGAGAGATTTCATTTCGTTTTGGAGGACATTGGTTTTGTGGGACTTTTGAAGGAAAGTATGTCCATGTCCAACATGGTACTTTCCAAAGGATTACTTTTCCCAATTTTTTTATTTTTTTTTTCACTCCATTGACTAACTTGAGAATCGAACAGCTTTACAAGATGCCCTCCATTGTGCACAGATAATTGGACTCTAGACAGTTTGGGGAAATTCTGAGAGTGTAAGATATGTAAATTATTTCTGTTTTTATAAATTATTAGTAAAAATCTGGTCATAAAAGCATAGAAGGAAAATATTGACTCCCATGATACAGAATCTTGATAACACAGTGTGTGTGTGTGTGTGTGTGTGTGTAAATTTATAGATGCATATGCACTTTTGGGTATTGCCAAGGGACCAGGTTGACTCCCTGAAATTCAGGAAGTAATCTTGCAGTGGCATTTTGCAGTTGTCTAGACCCACCAATCCTGTATCAACCAGTTTTTTTCCCTTTATCCATTCATTTAAACAAATATTCATTGGGTGTCAGCTAAGTGCCAGACATTGTACTCACTGTTAGAGTTGAAATGATAAGCAAAACATACACTTTGTTCTCATTGGTCTGCTGGGGGAGGAGAGACGTCAATCAAACTGTATTTATTTGAGTCAGATTACTATGAGGGGTTGTAAAATGGGGCTATGTAAAGCACATACTAGTAGGATTTATCCTGATCAGAAGGGCGTTGGAAGGCTTTCCTGAAGAAGGCATGTTTGCAGGACAATCTGAAGGCTGAATAGGACTTGCTTAGGTGAAGAGAGGCAAGGAAGAACATTTTAGGTAGAGGGAACAGTATGTGCAAAATCTAAGTACTCTGCTCACATTTGAATTATATTTGAGTTCTCACTGTAGTAAACATAGTACAGAATATTAAAAAATAACCCGCATTTACTATGTAAGACTTGGAAGTTCACAAGGAGAAAAACAATTGTCGACTACAGTATCTGCCATGTCACATAGTCAGCACTGGAACATGCTTTAATGAATATTCAAAAAAGAAAAATTACAAAACCAGAAGTGTGGAGCTGTTTGTAATAAAAAAAAAACCTTTGAAAAATTAACTGTGTGTGAAATTAGACAATAGCTTCCATGCATGATTTTCTGAATTCTGATATTTTTTTTAGACTTGAGCAAATTCAATGAGCAAATATCATCGAAGGCAGTGGGAGTTTACAGCCTGGTGAACATTGATCTCATTCAACTGATTTTGCCATTGAGATGATTCTCTCAAATCCTGTGGATAGTTTAGAGATAATTAATTTGCCTCAGACAGGCTTTAGAGCACCTTCAGGCTTCACTGAGACAGCACTCGTGGTCAGAATAGACTGTTGTAGTTCAAAGGGTGTCTAATACAACTAACTGGTGGTCTGAGGGTTTGAGATGGTTGCGTCTGTATCCAAATTTGAGAAGCTGTGCCACGCGGACGCCTCACTGTGAGGGTGAACGCTGTATTTGTACCACAGCGTGATGGTCATCCAGACCTACGGCGCGTGTTTAGTTATTGAGGCTGATTAACTGCACTGATATTCACAAAGCCTATTTAGTATGATCATTCCACGACCAGTTGCAAAGAATAGTCCTGGAAGGAGTAACTGAGAAACTCTATAGGGAAGGAAGTAAGCAGACATCTTAACCTCCTTTTGCACGTATCCTTTTGCAGTGAATCAAGGAGAAGAAAAAGTTGTGTCTTTTCTGTTGTTGGTACTTTGACGTCATTGTCATTCATCCAGAGTACACAGTGATATGTATCTCAGACACTTGGAACAGGAAATCCTTTGGCTTCAGGGACAGATAAAGCCTACCATCACTCACTACCATGTATTGTTTCAACACTTGGTTGACAGTGTTGCTTCTGCGCTTTCCTGGAATGAATCTAGGGAGCGAGTTTATTTAAAAACCTCTCTGCAAACAGCCAGTGCAGATGTGTGTATTGTCACTGATACCCCTCTATCTAGTGGTAATGTTTGGTCTTTCCTGGCTCTATTGGCATCAGTGACGAAACCGAACTCTTCGAGTACTGTTTCAGATGAGCGTTTTGCACAGTTGTAGCAAAGGACACTGCTTCTCTGTGACTTCTGGGAAGACGGTTTTACATTAGCCTTTTACCAGACCGTTAATTACATTTTAAAACTGAGAATTAAAGGGCATTTTCTTTTGTTTCTATAATATCTTAACACTATTTTAAATAGGTTTTACGTAAACCTATTTAAGGTTTATTTTAAAAAGACTATGAATCTTTTCAGTCTCATTGAACTCACTTTGCATGAGTAACCCTTAGCAGGAAGACATCACATCTTTGGGGGCCGTGCAACTCACAGGTCCCTATGGTCCATTTGAGGGAGGCCATGGTTTATCGGCTGTCTGGCTGGACCCAGGGCTCTGGAGGGACAGGTTGCTGAGTGTCTCAGATGTAGTGTGTACTGCCTTGCAGTTCACCACTCAGTAGTCCAGGGTTGTACGTGGTGAAAGCAGGACCAGATAGTAACAGCGATCAGCCGTCTGGCCAGTTTGCTGTTGTCCCTGCTGCAGTTAACCTGGGGGTGATGAGTCGGAGCGGTGGCACACACTATGATAAACGTACGTACTTGTTGAGAGCCAACCCAGTGTCATCAAGGAGTTGGTTTTATGGATGGAATAAAACAGAGATACCTGGGTGGGACCCGAGTATATTGCAAATGACTAGGGAAACAGGAAGCAGTTAAGTGTCACACAAATGAGCTTTGAGTAAGTTGCAGGAAATAGAGAAGGAAGTGGAAGCTTACATTTAAAAATTTGAATGGAACTTGTTTTGAAATTTTTCAGCTTTTCTGGGATTAGTGAAAGTTTTATTTCTTGGTGGCGTATGAATTTTAAAGGACTGTGTGGAGTGCCACAAAAATATGGTGAAAGGGTCTAAATTTAGGGTTAAAATGTGGCTTTTATTTCCCGACTATTCAAAATATATTCTGCCTTCAATTCGCTCTCTTACACTATTGTGTAATTTTTTTTTAGACAACCATGAAACTCTTTTTTCCTAGTTTGCCACAAATTGAGCACTAATTGTACATAAATTCAGAGAAAGGCTAAATCTGCTGTGTGGTTGATAAATGACTGGTTTCAATGAGATATATTTTACTCAAAAGCTTTTAGGAAAAGCTTCACAATACAGTAATTGGTATAATAGCATTGTAAATTATTATTACAGCTAATTATAATAGAAGAAATGTACCTGTAGCCCCTGGAGGGCGATGTGACATCCACGTGGCCACTCAGAAATGTTTGGCAAGAGAGGATAATTCTACACATATATGGATGAGTCTGGTAAAAGTCATCTGTTTAGTTTATTCTAGGTTTTTCCAACAAATCTGAAGGAATTTGATGTTTGAACTTTTTTTTAAGCTTAAGAAATGTTTTCATTCAGTACATTTAATGTGAATACATTTACTGCATATCATCTATATTCTTATCAGGGAACTAAAAGATCATAAAATAGGTTGATTCATATCTCAGGGAATTTAGAAACTTGTATTGGTTTCATTTTGGATAAGTATTAAACTTAGGTACGATCCTTCCTCTCATCTCTGAAAATCTGTATTTGTGTCTCAATTCCAAGATTTGTAACATGAACAAGCATATACTAAATACATGTTTGGTACAAAAACATCATATTTGCAAACACATGTGATTCTCTAGGAAGGTTGAGTAGTTTGATACTTGCGTGAAACTTCAGTAACATGCTTTTTGTCTGCAGATGGGGGCAGAAGGCATGGAAGGAGGTGCTTCGGAGAGTCAGCATTCTCGGAAACTCGTTAGCTTCACCTTGTCCGGTAAGGCTGTCTTTAATTAAGCGTGATGTCCAATTTGAAAGTGTGCAGTTTTAAAGACATGAATATCGCTTCTTTCTACAGATTCTCATATATGATATGTGAACTAGTTACTTATTTATTTTGGGTGTAGTACTCCTGAAACTCAAGTATACCTTGAATTAGATCATTGATATAAACACAGAAGTTATTTCTTCTACCAAGTTTTCTGCTGGTAAAAAGACTATAACTATGTATAGGTACTTAAAAAAAAGTCTACGATGTAGTATGTTAACCCCACGCTAGGACTTTGGTTATTAAAACTTACTTGCACTGACCTCACCTAGAGAAAGGAAAAATGTGGAGACTAGCAGGGGAAAAGTCAAGGGATTCTCCTGTTTCTGTGGAGGAATCCACATAAAAGTTGGAAAGTGTGTAAGACCATTTTTTTATTTTCTGGTTACTGAAATACTCTAATCGCTTGTATGTTTATCATCAAATGAAAGCACTGGTTGTCAGTTGGAACTCATGTGTGATTTATAAGGTTTATTTAGCTGAAAAGAAAAAGGACTCGTGGACGTGGACAACAGGGTGGTGACTGCGAGGGAGAGGAAGGTATAAGGGAACTAAATGGTAATGGAAAAATATAATAAAGATTAAAAATACAATTAAAAAATGGCACCACGCTATTATAATTTGGAAACAAAAGATTTATATAGTTGAAACAATAGTTAGCCCTGGCTGGTGTGGTTCAGTTGGTTGGAGCATTGTCCTATAAACCAAAAGTCTGCGGGTTTGTTGCCTGATCAGGGCACATACCTGGGTAGCGGGTTTGATTCCTGATCCCCGGTCCAGGTTCAGGTGCGCACCATCCCTGGTCTGGACATGTGTGGGAGGCAACCAGTCGATGCTTCTCACATCAGTGTTTCTCTCTCTCTCATCCTCTTTCTCTAAAAGCAATGAAAAAAGGCCTTGGGTGAGGATTAAAAAAAGAAAGAAACTAGCAATTAAAAAAGAAATAGAAAAAAGTCAGTTTACCACCACAGGGAAATAGATTTTCATAGAACATCAGTTTATACGGACTGAAAAATTTCACACAAAATATACACACTTTTGTATGTGTATGCTGAGTTTTAATGTAAAATGTTACTTCATATTTAGGTCACTGTCAAAAAAGTTTGAATGCCACTGATTTTTAAAAAAATTAATTGGTAGTCATAAAGTCAAGAATACTGAGAAAATCAGTATTTGAAATGGACTTTTAAAATAGACAGCTCTACAATACATAAGAAATAAAATCTAACAGATGTCCATTGCAGTAAGATGTTTTGTTTTCATTTTTCCATTGGTGTACTGCTTCTGAAATTTAAATTAGATTCACTTTCTTGGATCCAGAAAAATATGAATGAAAATAGATATTCTCAGAGTGAGCATCAGAAGGCTGATCTTGAAAACAGATACTGCCGTGACGCACACTTACCGCACGTGACGAAGAAGGGCTGGTCAGCAGCTCACTGCTGGCCCACGGCCTGCTGAGCATGCACATCTGTTCCAGCATGCTCCTCCTCCCTGTATGAGGTCGCTTACTGCGAAAGCCTTTTTTGTTTTTGTTTTCTGGCACATCTCAGAGATTGTAAACTCGGGACTTATGGCTCAAATTTGGCCAATAAATTATGTTTTAGTAGGAACCCCCAGGGTGTGAAAATATCTAGGTCTTTAGAAGGGCACTTAGAAGGACCACTGCCTGTGACACTTCCCTAACCCGTCATCTGTCTGTGTCTTGAAAACATTTCAATTGGCTGCCTGTACTTTAGACCTGCGCAGGCCTAAGGGACTGCAGGTGCAGAAATGCTTCTTACAGGTAGGGAACTGCTAGCCAGCCCGCATGGCTCAGGAAATTTAGTTCGACCATACCATGGTTCTCTTAGTTTAGAGGCATTGCCTTAATGCTTCCAGGTGAGCAGCATCATTCTATATATAATACACACGTGCTGGTTTTGACTTCAGAGGGGTGTTAGTTAACTCACTCTGGGAGAATGACCACCTAGAAGATGAATATTGCAGGACATTTTCCTAAAAAGTAGGACATAAGCTTTGGGGCATAGTCAAATGTTTCTTCTTTAAATACTTCTTCCAACATCGCATCTCAATCCATGTGGAGGCTGGCAAAAAATGGGCCTTGTTTCCTACCATATAGTCAGACATTTGCAGATAGTATACAAAATGGCTAAATTGATACAATATGAAAACGATTCTATGATGTAGGTTCTAAAATATTAATCTGGTTGCAGTGACAGTGAATGATAACATTTATCCAGGAGCATGTAAGCTTTGCGGAATGGCTGCCTGCAGATACTCTGCTCGTGATTCTCTGGGATAAGCAGGAGCACGAATCACTGAGCTCTACAGCAGAAACAAAAACTGTGTTTTGATTAATATCTTCAACCTCTTCTCCAAATAAAACTTTAAACTACAATATTTAACATGTCATTCCTTTGTGACTTTGAGTCCTTCATTGGTCTATTAGGTGATGTGGATATTTATGAGCAATAAAAGAGAGAAAAAAGAGCAGAAATGAGAAGGCTAAAGGGAACCGAATAATGAGACTACACGTAATTGGTAGTTTATTGCATTTCTTAATGAAGATTTATTTGTACAGTGTCCCTAGTGGAAAAGTTTGGTACGAGGGTTAACAGTGACTTCTTTCATCGCAGTGCTTAATCTCCCGATGGAATTCTTTGTGTTCAAAGGAATGTTTTGCATGAATAATTTAGCTTGGTCAGACTTTGTGGCAGCCATCTCTGTACATGTCATTCTTCATTTACTGCAAAGAAACCCCTTGTTGAGAAGTAGATTTAATATCTAAAGAATATCATTCTTCTGTGCTTAAGTCTGAGGTGAGCATAATCAAGAAAGTTAAGAAAATAAGTATGTAAATTGCATTTTTCTCTCAAGGCCATTTTATGCTAAATAAAGCCAAGTGAAAGCATGTAGCATTATTAAATTGATAATAAAATGCAAACGCATTAGGAAGTGCCAGGGATGGGAACTATAAGGCTAATGAGATTACAGCAGTTTCTCTGAAGTGTCTGTCTAGTTATTTACTTGTCTTTCCCTCTCCCACCGCTTTTCAGATCAAAGATTTTACTCTGTTTCATGTGGCATTCTTAACATAACGTGCTCTTGGCTGAATTTTTTAATCTTCACCAACATATCAGACTGCCTCCCTCTCCTGCCAGCTGTGCATCATTAGACACTGGTCTGTTTTCATTACACAAGTAACAGTTCCTGTCGGCCTAGATGAGGTGGCGAGCCTCCTTCAGGGAGCAGTTCCTAGCGATTATGGTTCTACGGGGCAACCTCAGGCCAGTTCTGACCTTCTAAAAAGACTTTGTGTATCATAAATGAGATTAAGTAGGGTGACCCTAGCGACCTCTTATAATTTAGGGTCACTCTTCAGGGTCTCCTCCTCAGCTGATCTGGGTAATCCAAAGGTCTTTGAAGGTTCAAAGGCCACCTGCAGAATTTCTGTCTGAATCAGTGGTCAGGGCCTCCCTAGACTGAACATAACTGCATAGTTACAGAAATAGTCTATTCTTCCAGAAGCTTTCAAGAACATTCAGCTCTCAGGCTGACCTTATTCAAACTGATATTCTCAGAAGAGTGTTGGAGACTCAGTGAAGCCAGCTTTATTTCCTGACATTTTTGTATCCCTTAGCTCGGCCATTGGAAAAAAGTGTCAATCTCTTCACTAACCAGACTTCAGCCAGAACTTTTAGCAGCTCACGTAGTGTGAATTACAGCTGGTGGATCTAAGATGAGTACGGCACATTCATCGAGTGTTTAAGTTACTTAGGCTATTGAAAACGTAACCTCACAACTATCTAATGCAGCGGGTAGCATTCAGATTTCAGAAACCTCTCTGGTCCCTGTCTCTCCCAAACGTTCATGGCTCTTGTGGAATAGCTGTGGCACTTTAAGTGGGGCATAACTGGATGAGTGCTTTCAAGTGTCATCCCCAATTAAACTTGGGTCCATGCCTTTTACATATGTATGTAGAAGATTCATTTTTCTCTCATTTAGGAAACTATTGGGTTTTTAAAAAATAAATTTTGACTAAGGATTTCTCTCAAGATACTGTTTGAAATGCTGGTTGCCAAACCGCATGCATGTTAGAATCACAATGGTTCCTGAGTCGGTGTAGGTGTGTGAGATGTCAACATTGGGCTTCCTTTTTACAGCCTGTCAGGGAATCCCTGTGCAGGAATTAGTCGTGACCCTCTTGTCCTCGCTTATATCAGCAATTGTAGTGTGAGAAACTTTGTCAGTGTTTTTACCAAATAGCTTCTGTTTAGAGCCTTCTGTATGATTATTTAAGAACAAATTGTTATGGAGCTGCTTGTTCTTCTGTCCCTTTTCCTCTCTTCCTTCTCTCCCTCCTTTCTGTCTTTCTTTCTCTTTAAAGATCTAAGAGCTGTTGGGCTAAAGAAAGGGATGTTCTTCAATCCGGACCCTTACCTTAAGATGTCCATTCAGCCTGGCAAGAAGAGCAGTTTCCCTACTTGTGCCCACCATGGGCAGGAGAGAAGGTCTACTATCATCAGTAACACCACTAATCCAATTTGGCACCGAGAGGTAAGGTGGTCCTCCGGGGTCTTGTATTTGACAGTTGTCATTGAGCTGAGTTTGGGTGTGGACAAGATGGTTGAGTGAGGTGTCTGTGGGTCTCTTAGAAAGAGGGTACAATGAGAATGAGGTACTCCCCTCCAGCCAGGGCTGGGTCTGGGATAAGGCGTGTGAGGCATTCACCTCAGGTGCACAATTTCAAAGATGCCAAAAGATTCAAAAGTCAAATACAGGGTCTGGCAGAAATAACGCCTGCTGGGGTGTGGTTGGTAGCGTAATATTGTGGCTGTAATAATTTATAGTTTTAGTTTGAACATTTCACCTAAAATGTCATGTGGTGTGCTTGAGTGTGATATTGTTATGTTCCAGAATTACATGCTTGTGATTTTGTAATAAAAGATTTTGCAATAAGAAAGGGGCGTTATTTGTGCTGGACCCGGTACTTTAATGCAATATACTTTTTTGTGAATGTTCTGCCAAAGTGAGCACATGCAATATATTTTTTTAAAAAGTCAAAATCAATGCAAAAAAAAACCAACCCCACCGAGAACAAAGTATTAAATTTTGAAGTAAGGACAGGATCGGTAACAACGCCTTTCAGAGTCATATTGGATCTTGAGGCAGAAGGAAAAATCTGTGATGATGATTCTGTCTTTATTTAAAATTTTAACATTTTGTTCTAGTGTATATTCAGTACAAATTAAAGGAATTTCTCTGCCTGCGGGCTTTGGTAAATGTCTTCTGAATTTCTAGATTTCAATAAATTAAATGAGCCGTTTAAAGAGTTGTCATGCCAAGAGAGGCCAGACTGTGTTGGCTGTACTTCAGACCTCCTCACGGGGGCGCTGTGCTGCCAGTCAGTATGGGCACCGTGTCAGTGAAGTTGGCAAAGGGTTTTCTCACAGGACCACGGGGAGTCGAAGGATGAACACGGAGACGTCGTTTCTCACCAAGGGAGCAAAGCACGAGCTCTCCTGCAATTTCTTTGGGACCCCAGACACATATCAAATACTAGTTAGAGTGTTTATGGATAAATGTTTATTGGTATAAATAATTAAAATATTAAATCATTCCCTAAATGTTTAATGACAATAACATGTTCTAACGACGACGTTGTAGAAATATTTCGCTGGCGAGGGAGCTCGCTCCGGGACTCTAAAGCCAACTGGAAAAAAGACATGGCTATTTGAGACTTGCCAGCCCAGCAAGATGATGTTTCTCCTGGGCGATTTTTGTGCTTATTGAAATAGATAAATGCGTGTTTTCTTATTACTGGTTTAAAAAACTAGTATATATGTAGTATCTCCAAATAGTATATCACTTTTAAAGGCGTACCACCTAATTTAACACATTAGAAAACATAACATTCATCTCAGTAAGAGCTCTAGAAGGCACAGAGTGGATATAGTAATGACAGTAGCAGTAACTTCATTTCCTCATGTTTAAGATTTACAGCATTCTTAACCACACTACCAGTGTGAGCCTGTTAAAGGGGCGGTTGGGGTGGGAGGGAGGGTGTAAGGGATGAGATTAACATCTCTCTATTTTTATGATTAAGAAATGGAAGGTTGAAGTGTTCATGTAACTGTTTGGAGGCAGAAGTAATGAATAAACTCACCTCTTTTATTCTAAGCAAGTGCTTTTCTCATTAAGCAGATTACTAAACTGCATGGCTCTTGGGAGAACTTTGTTAAGACTGAATAAACTTCGCGGTGCCTAACTGTGGTGCTGGCTAGCACCCGCCACATCACTGTCCTTCCCTGGGTACTGTCAGGGAAGATATGAAGTGATTCAGGTTAGATTCCCGAGATCGTCATGTTTAAAAGAAAATTTTATCATGGTAAAGATAAAATGAAGCTACTGTATGTGATTTTCCAAATGAGGAAAGCTCTTTATGTAATAATATTTTATATCATTATTAATCTCCAATCTTATTTTCTCCAGTGATACTCTTAAACAGAACAACAAAGCTTATCTTAACCTCATACTTTTATTTTTCTGTCCCAAAGGAAATGACCCTGTGTGCCTTTTAAATTAATTTCCACTTAAACATTGTTTTTATTTTCCTATTTGCCAAGGAAGCCATAGTATTCTGTAAATGTTCCTAAAACACTTTAACCACTAAGCGAAGTGGTATTTAAACCTTTAGAAGTTTGTGCAACTTCTAAATAACATGGGGTAAGGAATTAAAATTGCCATTAACCAAATTTATTGTTTAATTCTAAACCACCCTATAACAGGGTATTAAATGTCAAAGAATTCAGATAAACATGGTGAGTACTAAAATTATATTGTGCACAGGTGAACATTTGATAGCATCTCCTCAGACTGTCGGACCAGGAAGGGGCGGAGGACTGAGGGGATCCTTACCTGCGGCTTCTCAGTCGTTGTGACTTAGTGATTACGAGCGAATGGACTGACAATAGCTGCAGATATTTCTAGCAGTGCAGGCTCTGTATGTCATTAGGATTTGAGATACCATTTCTGTCATATAAATGATATAATTTCGTATTTGCCTTTTTAAAATCAACCTGTTATCTGTTATCTGTTTTCAGAAATATTCCTTTTTTGCACTTCTTACTGATGTCTTAGAAATTGAAATTAAAGACAAATTTGCCAAGAGCCGTCCTATCATCAAGCGTTTTCTGGGGAAACTGACCATCCCAGTCCAGAGGCTGCTGGAGCGGCAGGCCATCGGGTAACCAGCCCTCGCGTATCCGGGTCTTTGGGGGATTAGTTTGTGCCGAAGCAGCTGAAATGATCCTCTTATTTTCAGCCCTCTGGCTTTTCTTCCTGATAAGAAGTGATGACATATTTCTTTTAAAAATGAAAATGTGTGCGCATTAAAATGGATAGGATAAAAAAACACTCTAATTATGTACCTTTTTTTTTTTTCTATCTGTCTCTTCCAAGTTGTACCTACCGTTAGCATTTCGGCATCCAATATCGTAGTGCTCAATTGTTTTTGCTCTAAGTGCCTCTCACTAGATCAGAATCCCAGTGTGGGGGGACACCTCCCTGATCCTGGTCCATCCCGTCCAGGGAACTTGTGGTTGCTGAGAAACAGTAACCGCCTTGTTTGGGGCGATTGAAAATCAGACGTCACCTCTGAGGAGGTATTGTGGTAGAACTCCTAGACATGCACGTTCATTCAGGCAACTCAAATTGACTTTTGATGTCTGTTTTCTGTCTGTGAGCCTTTTGTAAGTTGTGGAAAAAGTAGTTAAGAACTTATAACCTGCGTCCATCCCTTATTATAAACTGTCTATTTATTTTTATATGGTAAGTACCAGAAAACTCAGCTACACCAGTGCTCTGAGGTTGCACCGAGGGGTGGAGATTTGGAATCTTTTTCGTTGTCAGAGAATGTTAGAACAGGCGGTGGTGGTTGTGGTAGGAGGGGGAGGAGGAGGAGGAGCAGCAGCAGTAATAGTGTCCATAGCGGCAGGATCAGTAGTAACAATACTAGTCGGTACAGTAGTTGTAGTGGTAGTAGTAAACAGAAAAGGTGCTGAGAGCTTATTCTGTGTCAGGGGTTAAGTTCATTACACTCAGTAGCTCCTGTAATCTTCTCAACAACTCTGGGAGGTAAAGAATGGAATTATACCCATTTCAGAGATGAGGAATTTGAGGCTAACCGGCAAGTGGTGGCGCTGGGCTTGGAGTTCAGATCAGCCAGCTCAGGAACCTTGGCTTCTCCGCAACACCGTCAGGACTGGCAGATCGCTCTAGCTGACTGCAGAAGGGTGCTCACCTGTATTCACTCTGCAGCTGATCAAGTCTGTTGGCCTGCCATAGTTTCCTTGGGTGTTATTTTTTTTCATCTGAAAAATAAAACATTTAGACCAGATCATCTCTAAGACCACTTATAAATCTGAAACTATGAGATTCTATTGGGTTCTAAGTCTCTGGCCATCAGAGGCAGTGGAGTTCGTGGGTGAGTCAGCCCACATGAAGTATAAATATTATACTGAAATTCCAGGAGCCTGGCTTATCTGATCCAAGACGGGAAATCCAATTATCTTTAAGCACGATAATTGTTGCTTCTAGAGGAGATAATGCACTTTGGAAAGCTTTTAAAAATGTTTTTAGGATTTATGGAAAGTGAAAGATTACAGAAAGTGAGAATTAACTATGGGAAATGTAGCTGCCATTTAATTTATATAATGATATAATTTACATAATAAAAAGTGACACTTGGCAGAAGTGTCAATTTATGTATGCCAGTAAGAATGATCAAGGAAAAATAAAACCTTGTCAGTGTTTGAAATTGTTGTTGACCTGTAGGCTTTTTCATTTAGTCCTTTAAAGAACTGGACACCTAGAGAACTGCCCACGTGTCCTGGAAAGAAGTCCAGCATGAATTCATAAAAGATTAGAGTTACAAAATATTTCTATGTATGTATGTGAAAAGCATTGCCTGATACAGATACTTTAGGATTTGCTTTATTAAATAAGAATCATACATACTACATGTATTCGTAGATCAGATATTAGCATCAAAACGTGTATTTGTGACCTGATTATTGTATTCCATCTAGTAATTGCTACATCTTGAAAAATGCTGGGTTTTCATTCTTACGTGTTTGGTAGGCCGAAAGCATCTGAAATAGCTGAGGTTTTCCAGGATGTGGTTTTCCAGGGTGAGCTAGAGCTCCTCACTAATTGCCAACTTTGAAAGCATTTGTTTGAGTCTGGCATTTTTCAGAGAGGCCCTCAGTCTGTCCCAAAGCACCTCACTTTCCCATGCTTTGTTAATTGCTCCGATTATGTTAGTAAGAAATGTTTCAGTCAGATAGCAAGAGTGCTTTGACACTTACTCTTTATAATTATATGTCATAATAGTATATAATATATTGTTCATAGTCATGTATCACATCAAGAGGCAGGATGAGTCAGATGAGACTTGGGAAGAACAAGAAAGAAAGTGAGTCCCGGACAGGCCCTCAGCCCAGGACGAGACCCTTGACTCAGAGTCTCTCAGTACAGAGGATTTCCTGTATTTGTAGTCTGAATAATTGAATTGAGTAACTTGTCAGTTTGGCTAATAAACAGTGCTAGCACCTGTTAAAATTACTTTTTCCAAGTAAAGAGTCACATTTGTTAATGAGTTTATTCAACATGTGTGTATGGGTGTATGTGTGTGTACATAAATAGTGTCTACTAAATGTCTAGCACTGTGTTTGCTGGGTATTGTGGGTATCACAGTGAGCAAAACAGATGGATGCAGTTCTTCCCTTACAAGTCCTCCTCGACATTGATTTCCTAGCTAAAATTCATCACTTTGTAAGTCTTCACCATCAGCACTTTTATTGGCCACAGGAGAGGAGTCAGTTCAGTTTTAACAAACACAGGAAGATTTTATTACTCCAGGACTGCACGTCCTAAGAGACGGGTGAGGAACCACAGTGCCGGAGCAGGTCCGTGTCATTCGCCGCTGGGTCAGGCACTAGTGGGCGGAGAGGGAGCCCCGTGCGCACCAGGCCCTGTGTAAGTGCCGGGGAGACGGGGTAAAGGCTCCGCTGCTGTTATGCAGGTTGCAGCCGTCATAGAATGTCATCCGAACACCCTAGTGTAGAAGCATTTAACATACCTGTAATGTCTAATAGTTACACATGCCTGCATGTCCCTTTTCAGAAAAAAATCTTTAAATGCTACGTTAAGTAGGAAAAGCATTACGAAGGCAGTCACATTGAGGTGAGCCCTGAGTAAGTATGTGTCACTAAGACGGGTGTTACCAGCAGTGTGGAGTCACTGAGATTTTGTATAACGTGAGACTGATACGGTGACAGCAGAGCAGGGTCCTCTGTGTCAGGCGAATCCCTGTCTAGTGCTGGTTCTGCACTGCGTACTTGTCTGGCCTTGGGCAAGTTACCCGTTCTTCCTGTGCCCCTCTAGCAAACAGGCCTGGCTGCCCACCTCCCTCTGGCTTTGCTAGGAGAATGCAAAGCCGTGATGCATGAAAATTCCGTAGCAGAGTTTGAATGACACAAAATAAACACTCCATTTGGGGAGACAAATGTATTTTAGAAGCATCAATCAAGGAAAAAAATCTTGTGTTGTTTCTAGGGGAGGGAAACAAAGGGTGAAGGATATAATTTTATTGTTTTATGAAATTTTTCCTATGATGTCAAAGAAATTCGTAAGAGCTGAACTGGGATTTTACATTAGCATGCATTCTTTCAAACGGGTAACATCTGTTTAGAATCGAGGAGGTAAAGAAGCACGAATAACTATGCAGGTTAATACTAATCAGCTGACCAGAGCTGCTAAACTCAGCTGCAGTGCAAATAGGTAGAAGCCTGTGTTCTCCTCCTGAAGCTGCCACGAGAGGGCAGTGTGAGAGCAGAGATGGGGTGACTTGGTCCGGTGCCTTCGGTTATTGCCCTTAATTAAATGTGAATCACATTAAGAATGAAAGTTGCTCGGTACAAAGAAGTGATGTGACTGTTTTTCTTTTTTAAATAAACACGGAATTGCAAAGATGGACAGCTTCATCCTTGGGGAGGCTGGTGGCATGACCCAGGGGCCAAGGTGGGCAGAGACTGGGCAGGCCCCTTTGAGGTCCCTTTCGGCATGCCCCCAAGTGTGACAAGATGCACCACAGTGGCACACCTAGTTTCTCCAACTGTCCCATCAGTATCACTCACATGCCGCCCTGAGAATGGGTGACGGCCAGGTGCTCCTATGGTGAGGGCCGACAGCTGCAGCCCCTTTACTTTCCAGGTGAGGACGGGGGTGGGGGAGCTCGGCGGCCCCCTGCCCTTCGCGCAGCTGGAGCAGCCGCCAGCTGTGGCCGCCCTCATGCTGCCCTCTCCTAACTCTCCGCCCCCACTCCTCGGGATGCAGCGGCGGGGCCCTCCGGGGCAGCCTGAGACAGCCTCACCTGGGCGGTCCTTTTAGAGCCAGCTCCCTGTCTGTCCATTGTAAGGAGCCAGGCCCACTGTATTTCACCCCGAGTCCCAAAGCACCCACAATCTTAGGCCTCTCACAGCCTCTTGATGACTTTCGAAATGTCCTTTCCCTGGTCACCCTTAGCAGTGAGAGAACACATCAGTGCGCTTTAAAAAATAACACTGTGTAGCATCTTCTGCTTTTGCTAATAATTTTCCTCCTGACAAGGTCTCCTTTTATCACTAGTTTATGAATATTCACTTGTGCGAATGAATATTACATTGGACTGTAACATGCCTTTGAGCCTTTTCTTTTCTTATGAGTCTGAAGGTTTTAAGAGAAATATATGGGACTCGGGGGGTGGTCTGTGGGACTAAGACGAAGGCGGACACCAGTGTATAAGGATGAAAGAACCATTTCTCCTCTTGCAGTGATCAAATGCTCAGCTACAACCTTGGCAGGAGACTCCCCGCTGACCATGTGAGTGGGTACCTGCAGTTTAAAGTAGAGGTTACATCTTCTGTGCATGAAGGTGAGATACTGGCATGAATACATCCCTGTAGGAAAAACCTATTAAATCATACTCAGTTTTCAGCTTGCATATGAATAGAATCGAACTGTGTCCTCTTCTGAAAATAAAGTAGCTGTCCAATGGTTACCTGCTGAAGTTGTTCAAGCAGTGATGAAAGTCTGTCTATCAAAAATATCTCTTAGGTTTGTACCTGCACTTGGAAACTGGGCTGTGGAGTTTCCAGCAGTAGTGAGCACACGTACCTCACATGCGAGAGTGACCGGCAGTGTGCTTGTTAGTAGTGAGGAGTCGGTGAGACTGGAGAAAGACTCGGGGGTGACTGAATTATTTGAACTGATGGTGGCGAAGGAATAGGAGGTTCAAAGTTCATTCGTTTTTATAACCGCTGTTCTCTCCTTCAGATGCTTCTCCAGAAGCTGTTGGCACAATACTTGGAGTCAATTCTGTGAACGGAGACCTCGGAAGCCCTTCTGATGAGGAGGACCTCCCAGGGGGCCACCACGACAGCCCGGTGTGTTCCAATGGGCCGGTTTCTGAGGACAGTGCCGATGGGACCCCCAAGCATTCTTTCAGGACTAGCTCTACTCTGGAAATAGACACAGAGGATTTAGCCTCTACTTCTTCAAGGACCTCCCCTCCCAGAGGACGTCAGGACTCACTGAATGATTATTTAGATGCTATTGAACACAGTGGTCATTCCAGGCCGAGCGCAGCTACCTGCTCGGAGAGGTCCATGGGAGCCTCTCCAAAACTAAGGAGTAGTTTTCCCACCGACACAAGACTCAATGCAATGCTTCATATCGACTCAGATGAAGAAGACCACGAGCTCCAGCAGGACCTGGGTTACCCCTCTTCTTTGGAGGAGGAAGGAGGGTTAATAATGTTCAGCAGGGCATCAAGAACTGACGATGCGAGCCTGACGTCTCAGACCAAGCCAGAAGACAACCCTTTGGAGGTCGAAGAAGGCTCCACAAACGATGCTGCTTCCTTGGAGGAGAAGCCGGAAAATCTTCCAGAGCTTGCAGAGAGTGCCTCCCTCTCCGGCCCCGTCCCAGATGGAAGTGAAAATGACCCAGAGTCTCAACCCGGTGCTGACCAGGGCAGCATGGAATTGGGTGGCTCTCAGGAGGCAGATCAGCCCGCGAGTGGGGCAGACACAGGGACCTCTGATGCATCGGGAGGAAGCCGGAGAGCCCCCAGTGAGACTGAGTCCCTTGATCAGGCCTCTGAGCCTTCCCAGGTGTCCTCTGAGACAGAGCCCAGCGACCCTGCCAGGACAGAGAGCGTGAGCGAGGCCAGCACCAGGCCCGAGGGAGAGAGTGACCTGGACGGCGCTGACAGCTCCTGCAACGAGAGCGTCACCACGCAGCTGTCCTCGGTGGAGACACGGTGCTCATCTCTCGAGAGTGCGCGGTTTCCCGAAACCCCAGCCTTTTCTTCTCAGGACGAGGAAGACGCAGCCTGTGCCGCAGAACCCACCAGCAGTGGCCCGGCCGAAGGGTCACCAGATTCCATATGCACTCCTGGCTCTCTGCCCGTGGTGCAGGTGCCCAGTGGAGAGGAGGAAGGACCAGGGGCAGAATCGGCCACTTTACCTGACCAGGATGAGGTCGGGGAGGTCTGGCAGCGGAGGGGCAGCCTAGAGGGAGCCGCCGCTGCTTCTGCTGCCGCCGCCGCCGCTGAGAGCCAGCCCCCAGAAGAGGGTGATGCGGGGGATGCCCAGGGGGCTTGTGAAGGGGCCACTGCCCAGGAGGAGGGCGCTACTGGAGGTAGGATGTAGAGGACAGCGGGGCTCTTCGCTCAAGCGTTCGCTCAGAGACAAGCGTGTGGTTTTGTCCCTAATGTAAATTATACTGCAGGTTGACTATTATCTGAAGTCTTCACCTTGGTGTTCAGTGGTTACTTTTTACTTTTATTTTTCAATGTATCTTCTAATGCTGAGATAAGAGGCCTGTCGAGTTAAGTCTTCAGACTTCAATAATGAATCTTAAGATTCCGCATCAGGAATACAGTGTCAGTACCTGCTAGCCCCAGGAAGATGGCCTTTGGGGTGGGGGTGGGGGCAGGGGCGGTGCCCTTGTCCACACAGGCCTCCAGGGCCCAGATGCCTGAGGGCAGAGGCGCAGGAGAGACCTGCGCATGTGCCTGTGGAAGCAAGGCATCCCGGGTTCCCAGGGCTGAAACCCCGTTGCCTGGGCAGTGTGAAAACAAGAACAAACTTAAATAATGAATCACTGGTGGGACCTGGGTTTGTAGGTAGAAAAATCAAACAGGCCAGCAGCTTCAACGTTAGTGTGATCTGCAGAGGTCACACCTTCTTCCACAAAACTTTCCGAAGAGAAGGTAATAAGGGCTTTGCGTCAGACATACTATTTTTGCCTTCTGTTTGAATGTCTTAGGATGCAAACTTAGGATGACTTAGGATGTCTCAATGAATGCGGCTCAGTAGAATGATTCCTTTAAAATGTTCTACTATAGATGCGTCAAAACGTGTAAGGATAATTTTGTACACCTAAATAGAATAGGCTTTGAAGTAGGAATACTTTTCTTATTCTGTAACTTGTTTTTCTACCTAACGTATGCCCCTTCTTTTCTTCCTCCTCCGTTTTGTTTTGTTTCCTTCGTTATCTTGTGGCCGCACGTAAAGTGACCCCAAAGCGTTATTGCATGACCAGGACAGAGGCCAGGGAGGGAAAAGGCTGGGGGTCGGGGCGGATGGGTGTGGGTGGAAATCTTTCCAGAAGACCCTTTTCTGACTAAGCCTTCCCCTCCCGTTTTCTTTGGTTTCTGGGTCTTCATATGGGAAGTGAGACTGAGAGAAAAGAGACCGGCCCCATGATTTATGTTAGGTTTTTGAAAAAGATTTTTATTAGAGCCTCGTTGGCCTACAATAGTGCAATCGTGTGTTAGTTTCAGACATGTGTGTTCACTGTGTTGAAGACTGTTTGGACACCGAACGGGGCAACGGTGCCTGGATAACGTTTCACCTCTAATCCCAGGTTCTCAAGCCGATGGCCACCAGCCCCTGCGGTCGCTGCCCTCCGTGCGCCAGGACGTTAGCCGGTACCAGCGGGTGGACGAGGCACTCCCACCAAGTGAGGACTTGTTTGCTAAAGGGCTCACCTTGATCAAAGGGCGCAAGGGTGGCGGGGCCCGCGGGACCTGAAGATGGGTGCCCGTCCCCGAGAGGAAGGGGTCTGGGGGCTGCCACCTGACCTAGCGAGTGGAGTTGGGAAATTCTAGGCGGTGACTCCTGTCTGGCAGTGTCCTGTTGCGTGGAAGGCAGGTGGGGGGAGTGCACACTGTGGTGCTGTGGGGTAAATAGTGTCATCCGGGAAGTAGACCCAGGGGTTTTAGACAGTCGGGTGTATAATAATTTTTTTAATGATTCCTAATGGTGGCATAAATTTCCAGTTAGTAGACAAATTGGTACAAGCTCTTAGAAAAAGCCATGCTGTAGGTAATATCCTGCTTTTTATTCACTTACAACATTTTAAATAATTAAGTACAGGTTCTGGGTTTTTTCTTATATAGAGAAGTGTTATTAATTAATAACCATTTATTTGGGACCTGAAAGTTATTTGGGGACTTGAAAGATCTTTCACTTCTTTCACTTTCACGAACTATGTAACACAGGAGAGATGGTTGAGGATTAGGGATGCTGGAAAGTAGTTACACAGCCTGCATGCGGAGGTCTGAGCGATGCCCTTGGCCAGTCATAATGTTAACAGTATTCTAGCTTCTAGATTCGCTGAAAATAATATTTCTTTGTGATAGCATTTTGATGAATACTGCTTTTAGGAACATATTGGAAAATACATTTTTCTATCTTATTCCTTTCCCTTCTTATTCACCCTCTGTTCACCCATCTTATATGTGATCCTGGCACGAGGCTGATGGCCTTGGCCCGCTGTATTTTAAAAATGGCGGGACGTAGTGGGGTCGGGGGAGTACGCCTTTAAAGGGCCTAAGTGCTGAGTGGCAAGTGTTGGCGAGTGCCACAGAAAAGCAGAATGGACAATTTGCCAAAATATTGGCTCAGCCTTTTGGAAATTCTGTTGTGCACAGATCCCTTGTTCATGTACTTGGGTAACTAAGGGTGGTTACTCATGGGAAACATATATTTTAAGCAGTTTTTCAAAATCAACCAAGAGCCCTGAGTGGTGTATCTCAGCCGGTTGGGTGTCGTCCTGCAAAGCAAAAGGTCGCCAGTTCAATTCCATGTCAGGGCACGGGCCAGAGCTGCAGGTTTGGTCCTCGTTGGAGGCACATGTGAGAGGCAGCTGATCAGCGTTGCTCTCCCTCTCTTTCTCCCTCCCTGCCTCTCTCTCTAAAAATAAATAAATCTTTTTAAAAAATCAACCAAGAGATTAATCATTGTGTCATTGTAAGCAAGTAGGAGAAAATAACTTCCTTATTGTTTACACTTGGAGGAAAGATTAGAGACAGAAAGAAAAACTATTCCTGGGAGATTTTTAGATATAATTGGAGAAAAATGCATTAGGAACAGCAGGAGAGAATTCTGAATGTTGTTTGTATGCAGATGTGGTTTAATAATATGTCAATAGAATTGTAGGGGTGGGGCAGAGGCAGAGCATTGCACCTGTGTGTGGACAGATGACCTCCCCCGGACACCTCCAATTGCTCTGATTTTTGTTGGGCCATGATTTTGGTTTCTAGGTTGTATTTTATAAAGACAGGTTCTTTCCTGCTGAGATTACAACCACCGTTTGTGATATTTCAATGCATTTGTTTAAACACTGATATTTTCTTCACAGAATACATCTCAGGATTTTAAAAAAATAGTTGGAAATTCATTTTAATAAGCTGATATATTCAGAAGTGAAAAAACAATGTAATAGTATATCCAATTTAATGAGTGACTGATGAATAGGCAGAAAATTCTTTAAAAAAATATGTTTATTGATTTTAGAGAGAGATAGGTTGCCCTCCATATGTGCCCCAACCAGGAAATGAACCTGCAACTTAGGTATGTGTCCTAACCGGGGATTGAACCCCCAACCCTTTGGTGTACAGGACAATGCTCCAACTGAGTCACCACACCAGCCAGGGCAGGAGGAAAATTCTTAAGAGTTGTTTTCTCTTATGCAACTTGCAAAAGTGAATGGGGCGATTTATATTATACTGGATAGGTTACAGATTGTGTTCTGAGCATACCTGATTACTGTCCAGCTCTGTCCCCACACTGCTTTGTTCCCTTCTATTCCCAGCCCATCTGCTCCTTCTGGTAGTCTGTTTAATCCCTTGGCTGCCCCTGCTAGTTGTCTGTCCCCAGCACAGCTAGTCCCCTGCCTCTGTTTTCTTGCTGGGCAGTCTGCCTCTGCCTCTGGCCATGCCTCTGACTCAGGGCTATGGCGTTCCACACTCTGCACTGCCTATGCCTTCCGACTTCACACAGTGCCTCCCAGGAGGCTCAGCTGAGGTCCGGCTGGTTGGAATGTGCAGGTTGCTCCATCTCTTAAATGGCCTGGTTGAATTATTTTAAGGCTAACAGTCATACTTTTAACACTATTAATTATAATATCTCAAACTAGTACATTTCTATGCTTATCTTTTTTTCCCTTAAAATTCTTTGTAACAGTTTGGTGAGGTAGGTCAAGCAGGTCTTATCTATAATTTATAGACCAATGGGTATAAACCAGCTAATCTGATTTTGTCAGTTTATAGATGGAGACATAGAAGCCCAGATAAATTGGTAGCGTGTTCAGGATCCCATACTAGTAAAACTTGAGGAAGAGTCTCACATTCCTTCTCCCCTCCCAAGTATTCTGGTCTAAGATTTGAAGGGAAGGGACTGTTGTGGGGGTAGACAAGTATAAACTTTGCAAGTTTGGTCAGCGGTGGTGGTGGCTTCTATTATGGAACGTTGTGCGTTAGGTGCAAGCTACACCTCCCATCAGAGGCTGCGGGGATTTCACTGAAGCTTTATTCTACTGTAGTGTTTTGAGGTCAGACTCAAGAAGGTTGAAAAACTACTTTCTCTTCTTCTGGTTTAAGTTTCCTCAGCAGGACCCTCCCCCAGGAGTGCCCTCAAGGGTAAGAGAAGCGGTCCCAGTGGGGACATAACGACTGTCTCGTGGCCCAGGCAGGTTGCTCTGCTAAGCATCTGTGTCATACTCAGAAGCGCCTTTTCCTCTCTGCACAGGCCACCACCCGCAGACCCACAGCACAGGCGACTGAAGCTTTGTGCCTTGGCCTGTGACGCCCTGCATTCTTGATTTCTTCTCCTTATTAGTATTGTTGTTCATTTACCTTATTTGGTGAGAAAACCCCAGCAAACTTAGGCGTCTCTCTGAAGATACACAATTCAGTTACGGGGGATCTTTTGCTACGCGGTTCACTCTAACATCTGACCGCGTAGTGGTTGGCACAGCAGTGTTGTGACTGTCTCCCAACACCTGTGTGATCTCTTTTTACGTAAAGCAGTTTTCCTTGTTTCTTTGCTTCTTCTTCCCATCCTAGTCCTCCTATCTTAGGATCAGGGAACAGATCAGGGACTTAGTACAAAGATGATGATCTCCCGCTTGGTTCTCAAAATCTTTCTCTTGCTTTAGGCTGCAGACCTCATGCACGGACCTTGTGGGCTGTGGAAGTTCAGCTGCTTGTTGAGAAACATTCTAATGATTCATAGAAAAGAAGAAAGTTCCAGGTCTTGAGAGTAGTGTATCCGTGTTGAATGCCTTCCAGGGAAGCAGCTTGAACTTGAAAATGCACTGAGTCCCTTAAGAATTTGCTGTATCTTATTCTGCGGTGATTGAAGGCACTGGCAGCTGGAGGCTGTTCAGGGCTGTAGTCCGCCAGAATTCATCAGCATGACAGCTCTTGATCTTTTTAGCATTAAGATAAGTGCAAAAAAAATGGCCAGCTTAGTTCCTTCTGAAAAACTGTTATTTTTCTCTTATTGGCTCTAATGTAATTGTGACTTAAACTATTGCTGCATTGGAGACCATAGAGAATTGTCAAATAAATGTTTTTCCCCACAAAAGGATAGGAATAGGTTCAGGATGAACAGTGTGGATTAGTGGACATTTATAGAATCCCAGGGTTGTTACCATATTGTTAAGACAAGCATATTACTTATGGGTTCAAGTGTGTAATTGTGGAGAAATACAGGGGAACATTTATCATTCTTTGTGGTTGTGTACTTCCATTCTAAAAGCATCCTTTGAAATGAATGCCTAAAAGTAGGTGGTGAATCTGAAAAAATAAAATTAATCTTAGAGTTTCCACTATGCTGAAGGGTAGGGGCTCTTATTTTCTAGAGTTTAAAAGTTAGTTTTAGGAACAGAGTTGATACCATTCATCTTAAAAGCTACTTTCTTCAAAATTGAAGATATTAGGTGCAAAATATACAGCTACTTGAGGTCTTTTAAAGCTTCTTATTCAAATATACTTGCAGAAAAGAGCATAGTCAGCCTGCTGAATCCCCCAAACTGAGTGCATCTGTGCACCCAGCGTCGGTCACTGGGCCCTGCGCGGCCTCCTGTGCCCCTTCTAGTCACTAACCCCCACTCCTGACAGGGCAGGGGGCCTGCTGTCCTGGCCCGAAATCATGAAATAGTTCATTTACTTTTGTACTTTATACAAGTACAATCATACTTCCTTGAATATTAAAATAAGAAAATAATCATCTTTTAAAACTCTTGTCAAGCATTTATCACAAAGCTTCTTCCCCCCTTAAAAGTGCTTTTAGTTCATCAAAACTTCATGTCACCGTTTTGATGAAGATACCAAGGTTATTATAATCTTTGTAGTGATTTATAAATACATAGCACTCGGGTCCTTAACTTTTCTGGATCCAGTTGTAACCAATTCAAGCCCCCACTCATAGTGCCCTCACACCTTTGCATCCCCAAGGCAGACTCACACTGGCCTCCCTTGGTATGTAGCTGACACTGTCTGGGGTCTGACTGGTTGCCTACCCTCCTCCCAGCCTCAGCATTCACTGAGCTGTGCTCGCGTCTTTATCTGCTTACCACTTGGGTAAAGGGTGGGTATGTAGTTGATGAATAAGTCAAAAGCATCGCAGTCTTTCCCAAACAAATGCCAAGAGTCTACTTGAAACCAGTGTATAGCACTTTTCTTAACGAGGACTTAAGTAATAACCTCAATTTAAAGACACAATATTTGATAGTGATAGTCTTAATACGCATCTAAAGTTGCATGTTCTTAGCAAAATTTTGGAAGTTGTTTTCTTATTCTCCCCACTGCACATAGAAATGTCTTGATTGAAATAAAAATTAAAGCTATTCCTTGTCTTTGTGGAAAGTGAATGCAAGAATCATTCTTTTTTATGACTGTGTGTTATTTAAATTCTTGATTCATTACACGCTGTGTGTGGCAGCGGTGAACATTTTTGGAGGTTCCCCACCTTTCCCCTCTTTTTACCCATGTGGCCCTCTTACAGGCCACGTTTCATGGGGTAAATTCTTATTTAGTTTGTTTAAGGAAAAGGTTCCATCTTTGAAGATAATTTTTTTTACTTTCTTTTGTCAGAAAATGGAAAGTATGCAACAATGTGTTTTCTTTTCTGCTTTAACTGCCAGAAAATTTGGCCAAATTGTAGTTATAACCTTATCTCGGGAGTTTGGCAGCATCTCTCTCTCCGCTTCCTTTAAGTTGGTTTCTGTTCTGGTTTTTATCCCCAATTGACCTAGTCTACATTAAAAAAACAAACAAACTGGAAGCTA
>PVJI01007404.1:0-78577 GCA_004026765.1 Micronycteris hirsuta
TCGTTAATTTTTCGTCGAATTCTGAAAGCATCCTTATTACAAGGGATTTGAACTGTGCATCTGATAGGTTGGCTATCTCTTGGTCGGTTAGCTCTGGGGTTTTGATCTGTCCCTTTCTTTGGGCCATTTTTCCCCCCTCGGTGAACCTGTTACTGTAAGGGGGGCGGAGTCTTGGGGCTCCCCTGTGCGGGGAAGTTCCTGGTAGTTGTGCTGGGACCGTAGCCTCTGGGGGCGGGGCCTGAGTGCACAATGGCGCCTTCTCCACTCTCTGCACCCACACCGCCTCCTGCAAGCACTTCGGGCCCCTCTGTGCTGGCTCCGGGGGTCGCTCCGGGGTCGGTGGACGGGCTGCACAGTTCCAATCCCCTGAGGGTCTCCCCAGCGAACTTTCCTGTGAGGCCTGGCGTTCCTCCGGCCGCGGACTCCACCCCCTCACTTGCTCTCGATCTGTGCCGTTGAGTTGCGCCCCGCCTTCCCCCAGGTTCTCTCTGCACACGAATGCAGACCTGCTGAGTCCACCAGTGTCTCGGCCCCGCTGGGTCTGGATGAGCACAGACAGACCGAGCTTCAGTCGGTCCCCGTCTGGGTGTGCCGCAGCCCCGCGGGGACCGCCCCTCCAACCGCGGACCTGCCGTCTGCTCACCTGCTCGCCGCGGAGTCGCCGAGCACTCTCCCTTTGCTCTGCACCTTCTGGCTCACCAAACTTGAATGTATCTTCTTTAATTCCTTGGTTGTCGGACTTCCTCTCAATATGATTTTCTGTCAGATCTGGCTGTTTTGGATGTGTAGATTTCTGTTTTTTTCCTTTGTTTGGCTGTGCGAGGCGGTACGGTGCATTCACCTATGCCGCCATCTTAGGAAGTCTCAGTAGGTGTAAAATTCTATTCAGTCTACAGCACACCTACCTTGTAGACCTAATAAATGATATATCATTGAACTCCGCTCATCGCACACACAAGTTTACCACACACTAGTTCTTTGGGAGTTAAAGGTGGGTCAGAAATGCTCCTGACCTTCCATAAACTCCCCCGGGTGCGTGTTGTGCATGGAGGAGGGCGAACACAAACAAAAACTTTCATGTGATATGACAGATGTGCACACTTCTCAAGTGTGGAAATCCATGTTAGGGAGAAACGGAGTCTGCCTGGAGGGAAAGGGAAAAGCAGGTTCTGGGGAGCAACTGAGGGGACATTCAGCTGCTCCTCGAAGAGTGAGGAGCCAACGTGTCCCAGGTGAAGGGAAATCATTCCACCCAAGAGGAAGAGCAGGAGCAGACACAGCAGTGGTGTAGTGGATGGGGTGTGGCAAGAGTGGAGGGAGGAGGGGCAACCGATATGGTGGAGGGCAGAATGGACTGGGCTGTCAAAGACCTGTGGGTCATACGAGACCTGTATCTTATCCTGTAGGCACTGTGGACATGAGAGCAAGTGTCTCTTTGACAGAGTCCTAACACTGCTGTCAAGAACTGTGTCTCCAAAGCTACCGTCCTAGAACTGGATTAAGAACCCCTCAGGCCCTGGCTGGGTGGCTCAGTTGGTTGGAGCATCATCCTGGACACTAAAGGGTTGTGGGTTTGGTCTCCAGTTGGGACACAGATGGGAGGCAACCAATCGATATTTCTCTTTCTCTTTTCCTTCTTCTCTCTCTAAAATCAATAAAAATATCCTCAGGTGAGAATTAAAAAAATAAAAATAGTAAAAATGTAAAAAGAACCTTCTAAATCTACCACCAGCAAGGACCCCATAGTGTAGGATAGAAGTTACTGAGCCTTGGAGGCTGGAAAGGAGTGCAGGCAAGGGCTGGGAATCCTAGAGGACCGGGCTGCGGCCGGAGAGGGTAGAGCGGAGGCCAGCTCCCACAGGGCAGGACCAAGGTGTAAATTAGAGAAAGCATGCTAGTTATTTGCTGGTAAGCTTGATGCTGCTGCTTCTTTTTTAATGTTAAGAATCTTAGAGGACATGAGAGCAGATGGGGCAGGGAGAAGGGGCAGAGACCACTTTGAGGGGTAAGGGTGATGGAGTGGCCCAGGGGCTCAGGAACAGTGTGGGACAGCACTGGACCCAACCCTCTTGGGGTTGATCTTTTCTCATCTCCTTCTTCTCACCAGGGACCCCCAGGTGGAGGGGAGTGAGGTGGCAGGGAGAGGGGGGAGGTGCAGTGGCAGGACATAGGGGACAAGATGAGGGTCTTCCTATTTCTCTTCTCTCCACATTTATTGTCAGGAACTAGTGCTGGGGTGGAAGGAACAGAGGGGATGGGAGGAGGAGGAGAGGGAAATTCCCTCCCTCTCTCCATCTCTTCCATCTCTGTCTCTATCCCACCCCCACCCCTTCTTCCCCCTCTCTTCCCTCTCCCTCTCTTCCTTTCCTCTCCTGAAGGTCTTATTTCCAACAGACACTCATACTGGAAACAGGACAGGTGGCTGGGGATTGACCTGTACAAGACAGTACTGGCTGAAAGCAGACTCAGTACTATGCTGTGAGGATTCTGCAATGGCCAAGGAAGGGGACCGGGAGAGGCCAAGGTGTGTGCACGCTTGCGCATGCCTCCAGGGTTACAGGGTGAGGAAGCAGAATCTCTGGGATCACCCAGTAGGGGTGGGAGTGGGAGTGGGAATGGGGGTGGGGAGCGGGAGCAGGTCAATTCACTGCCGTCCAGATGGGCAGTACATGGCAGGAGCCTCCTTGCAGGCAGACAGGACGGCAGGCGGCCTGGAGTTGTGGTTCCGCCCGGTGACACTGAGGTCCAGTGCCAAGTGCTGATGGACTTTCCCAGGAGTGCCGCTGGCCTTTAGTGGAAGACGGGCTCCCACAGGGCAGCACCAAGGTGTAAATTAGAGAAAGCATGCAAGTCATTTGCTGGTAAGCTTGCCTCTCTTTTTTTTTCTTTTTTTAAATATTAAGAATCTTAGACATATTTCAAATTTGTTTTTGTGTTTTTACACCAAACTCCTAGGAAAGTTCCACTTCGATGCACTATTTTTCTAAAAAAACACAAAAAATGTTTTGGATTGCATACTCGCCTTCTCCACCAAGACCTCATTCCATTATTATTAGACATAGCTGTTTAAATGTAATTGTAATGGAGTCAGTTTAATTAAAAGTTTATAAATGAACAATATTTACATTTAAAATAACAGTTGTATATATTTTAAAAGGTTCAAAATAGAAAAAATATTTGGTTCTACAACACAGGTATTTTTTATACATTGAAACATCAAAGTACCGCCTTGGGGAGACCTTATACTTGGAAATGTTCCCATTATGAGGTACGTGTCTCACAGCAAAGGAAATGCCTCCACATAGCCTTGGCCCAATGCATTTTGCATTTTACCCTCCCTCCTCAGGCTCAGGATGACGTCGGGGGGATGGTGTGGACGACAAACCATTGAGCGACAGATGGCTGGGCAGTGAGCTGCGCATCCTCTCTGAAGTCCCGTGCAATTTGGGGATTGTGTGCTTATGTTACACAATCATCTGATAAAGGTATGATTCCTTCAGTGATAGAAGGAGCTATACATAAACTTTCAAAGAGGGTCACTGTTACTTTTGTTATACAAAATCTTTATTAAGAGGAAGGTTCTGGAATCTTTCTCTGGTTTCCAGAATCCCAGGGGTAAAGATTCTAGAAGCATATTCCTGTGCATCCTCCGTAAAAATAGTCCTGCTCATGTGTATATGATTAATTCATTTACATATATCCTACCCAATGGAAGGTACTGTGGCCATACTCTGTGACATTCATCTGTATAAACTTATATTTTCATGTGTACCTGTGGAATAGCTCTTTATGTATTGATACGTGTCCTCTCCTGCTAGCTAGCAGATTCCACGTCTGTTTTATCTTTATCTTTGAGACCTCTGTGTTGATTGTGGTAGGGACTCTATTGGTACTTGTTTGCTGGTACACGTCTGCCAGAGAAAAATGTCAGATGACCAGGGAAGAGGTGGGTTTGAACAAATTTTGCTAAAAAAAAAATCACTCTTTAAATGCATCCAGTGGATTGAGTGTGGGCTGCAAACCAAAGGGTCGCGAGTTTGATTCCCAGTCAGGGCACATGCCTGGGTTGCGGGTCAGGTCCCCAGTGGGGGCCACGTGAGAGGTAACCACACATAGATGTTTTTCTCTGTCTCCTTCTCCCTCCCTTCCCCTTTCTAAGAATAAATAAATAAAATCTTAAAAAAAAATAAATGCATAAATACCATTCTTTCCAGAGCACATGTCCAACACCAAATATTGATGAAGTCTATGAGTTTCATTTTATTTTCTCCATAACAAGTAGGCTCATTAGACAGGACACTTGGAGTAGGGAATAATATATGACTTCTGTGTGCGGTGTCGTTACAGCACGCAGCCGTTCAGCGTATGTAGTGCTGGCTCTGGGTGTCATCTGAGGTCACAATATCTACTGCTCAGGCACCTCGCGTCATCACTTTCCATTCCCTCCAACCCCCGGAGTCTCATTTTAGCTGTGGATCACGCGGCATGGCATGTCTATAATGTCACTTGTAGAGATACTGTGACCCTTTGCCCCACTGTCCAGTGCCCCCTCTCCAACATCAAGTGTCACGTACCATGCACGTGATTTAGAAGGAGAGGGTCTAATCAGAGGGCTTTGCCTGCTGCGCATGTTTTAAAAAGAAAGTGGGCAAACAGATTCTCGATGGTCAGCGACAAATGTGGCCACGGTGCGTGTGCAGCTCTGGGCCACATCACATTTTCCCTAGAGGAAGCGACTGTAGAATAAGAACGCCCCCTCGGATTAGCCCGGACAGCACTGACCCGGCCCGCCCTGCAGCTGCACCTGGAACGCTAGCCACCGGTGGGTTTCGGTAACTGCCCAGGCAGGGACGTCTCCTCAGGACAATGGCTTCCTGTTACTGCTCTTCAGTTCCATACCCATAAACGTCAAGAGGGAAAAGCAGAAATAGAACCAGAAGGACAAAGAAAGCAAGCAGTGGAACAAAATACTTTTTGAGAGCTACATGGACTTTACGGAATTTCCTTTCTAAATAATCCCCCAGGATCTTCCAAAATAGGTTCCGACTGCCCTTCTTGGTCCTGCGAAGTTCGAGGCCATGTGCCCCTCCTAACTTGAACACCAAGTTGGGCAGGTGGGTCTTGGGGCTGGGGTCCCTGGCAGAGCAGCTGCTCAGAAGCTTTGTGAGCCCAGGCTGCCAGTCCTGCCTTCAGCGGTTGCCAGGCGTCTGCAGTATTAGAATAGTAAACAGCTGTTTCTCAGAAACAGAGATAGGGTTATCCACAGCTTCACATGCTAAATTTAAATTTAATAAAGCTCTTTCCTAACGACCTAGATCAGTGCTTTGCAACCCGGGTGGGGCCAGGAGAACTTCTCCTCCAAGGGTTGGGGGAAGGGACCAGCACATAGAGTTTGAGTCTGTACCTGACCTTGAGAACCCCAACACCTCCTCAGAAAACCTGGCTGGGGGCTGTTTCCCAGATCTTGGAGGTTGGGGGTGGGGTGGGACTGTCCAACTTTTCCTGCCATTTGCCAACAATGCTCCTGACACTTCAGAATTAAGCAAGCCCTGGAGCTCTCAGGGGAGGTGGCAGCGGGAGGTGTCCTGAGTCCTGGCCCCTCCCCAGTGTTGCCCTGTGAACTCACAGCGCTGACGGAAGAGCTAAGAGCTTGAATCGTATAATGAGAATGAAGTTGGTATAATTAAACGTTGACAACAGTTGACTGAGAGTCTTAGGTTTGATCCTAAGATTTAGAGAGTGACTTTGGATGTCATCGACTGTGTCTTCCGTAATCCCTGTAAACAGGGCCGTGCACAGACAAGTGGCTTTGCAGCCTGGAGAGAAAGGCTGAGGTGGGAGTGGTGCCTGCTTCCCCTGCCTGTGTCTCCCACCCAGCCTGCCACCCAGCCCTACTCCTGTGCATGAGCTAGGGAGGGAGGCTTCCTTCTGGCAGAGACTCCTGGGAAGAAGGGGGCACAGGTGTTGTTTGAGCCATGACTGAAAAGACCCTATGACCTCTGACATCCAAATGCATAAAAGGAAACCCCAATGAACCCATGCTGTCAAAGTGCTGGTAGTTCTCTGTTCAGTGAGCCATGAAGACTTGTATATAACTGGAGAAGACTATTTCTTAGTGCCAAGACTAACACTCGAATTGGCCATTTAGTTATGCAAATAAAAAGCAAAGCTCAAAATTGGAAACGGGGACCTTGGCAGATACTCTTTGATGACTAGCTCAGGGCTTCCTGGCTAGCGATCAGCTTCGTGCCTCAATTGTTCTTGTGGTGGGCCTGAGGCCTTGTCAGGGTGTGGGAGCTCAGCACTATTTTTATAATAATGATATTTGATAAGAAAACTAAGACAGCTCCTCTCTTTTCCACTCTCATCCTGTCGTGAGTGTGCAGTTGGGTTTCCCCAATGCTGTGTCGTCGGTGACAATGACAGATTGCAGGAGCAGAAGAGAGCCCAGCTTTCTTCTAGCAAGGTGTGTGATAAAGAGATTTGCAAAATTGCAAAACAAGTACAATTGCAAAATCAGTGCATACTGCTGTATGCACTGATTTTTTTTGAAAAACAGGGTTATGTTTCATAAAAATATATTCTTTGAAATCTGTATTCACATGTAATGGGTTCCTTATTGTTATTTTTAAATGAATGGTCTTAAAGTTTCTTGGTTTTAATGTCTCGTATGGTAAATATGGATAGATACAAGCCAGATAAATAAAAGCTCTCCATGGTTCCTTGATTTTTGAGAGTATAAAGGGGGGCCAAGACCGGAAAGTGAGGCACACAAAGTGAACTGGGGTGGGCTTGGGGCCAGAAGCAGCCAGCCTGAGCTGCCCTGAGGGACTATTTCTGCACAGTGACCTGTGCCTTGGCACCCTGCAGAGAAGCTCCTGGACCCAACAGCCAATCCCAGTGCCCCTTTCCCTTGTTTGCCTACTGCAGAAACTGGGGAAAATAAACAAGCAAATAGAGATTTGCTCTCCTGGTCTCCCCTGCAGCCAGCTGTGACCCCACATCTCCAATGAGGCACGAAGGGAAGTGGGTGAGAGCTGTTCCTGAGAACGTGTTCACTTCATCACAAAGGGAACAGGTGGGAGGAAGAATGTGCTGGCGTCGCCCCTTGCCCTCCTTCTTGCCTGCAATGCCTAGAGCAGAGGCAGCCATGTTGCAACTGTGGGGGCCAAGGACATGAACTCTGGATAGCAGAGTCGTCATCATTGCATAGCCTTCACATTCTTTCTGTCACATCAGAAGGATAAATGCCCTCTGTTTCACCTCCTGCTATCACGACCTGCTGTTCTCAGCATCCAGAGCACTGCCAGCGATGCAGTTACCTGAGAAGCACAGGAAGTGGAGTGTGTGGCAGGCATACCTCAGAGTCTGGTCGCCTTGAGAAAAACATTTCATTGACTTTTATCTTACATATGCTGAGAGATTACTTTATGCCTGGAAACAACAACAAAACAACACACAAAAGAAAATGTGTACTATGGCGCAAGTGTGTGTGTTTTGTTTGAGAGCTGTTTGATAGGGCAGCTGCTGGACAGAAGCAGGGGAGCTGCCCCCCAGCTCTGGGGAGGGCAGCAGCTCCAGAGACAGGCTGTGGGGCACAGCAGGGGAAAGGGCCTGAGGGACTGCCTCCCCTGGATGCACCCCCAGCCCACACTAGCCACACCCTAAGGCCCCAGGAATGGCGACTGACCCGCCCATGCAGAGGCACCAAGACCAGCAGCAGGAGGCAGACACTTGAATTAGCTTCCCTCCTGCATGAGCCTCAGCTGCTTTTCCCGGACATGTGACTGGTTCCAACGGCTTAGCTCTGTCCCTGATTCCACCTTCTCTAGTCTGGTGTCCATCTCGGCTCTCAACTCATCTCCGCATTTGGAATTCAGGGTTTCTTCTCCTTTCGCCCACCCCTCCACTCTGCAGCATCTCCTATCAATTTAGATGAAAACGTCCTGCTCTTGGTTCCAGCCTCTGAGAACCTAATGACACCCTCTGAGCCTCCTTCCTGGTCCTCTGCAAAGAGGAGAGGTGGGGAACATGGCCACGTGGATGAACTGAGCCATCATCATGAAGACAGGCTATGGGTGAAAATAATGTCTGAAAACAGAGGCTGCTGATCACTATGTATTATTACTCCTGTGCCATGTTCTGAGCTTTGGAGGGTGTTGAGGGTAGAACTGGTGGCTGGTTCTCATGCCTCATCCCCTTTCATGTTCCACTCACATTTTCCAGCTGCACATTTCATTTCGTGCCTTATTTTTTTCTTAAGATGGCTTAATGCTTGCTTTTAGTTTGTTTCCCCTGTAAAATACATGCATGTGGGAGTGTGAGGAGCAGGCAGCTGCCTGTGTGGCATGGGGTGGGGTGGGAGACAGCGTGACTTTCCCCGACCCTGTCCTTCAGGTGTGGGGCCTTGAACTGACAGAGGCCACCTTTAGGACCCAGGACAGCAATCCTGCAGGGGAGAGGATGAGGGGCGGAGCCGGAAGCACTTCCTCCTGTGAGACAGACCGTAGGGGGTCCTCCTCTGTTCCTCTTTCTAACACTTTCTAACTGCCCAGTTCTTTCTTTCAGACATGACTTCTATGATTCCAGGGCAGAGAGCTGCCCCAGGTGCTTGGAGCCTCCCTTCAGCCCAGTGGCCATCCCTCCAGCTCTTGGTTCCCCTACCCTGTATGTGTGCTGGGAGAAGGTGGGTTGATAGAAGTTACAGAATCCCACCTGCTTCAGGCTTAGTGTGAACCTAAGCTGGCCTTCTCACCTCCATGGCCCAACCACATAACGGAATTGGTGCTCAGACTGAACCCCAGACCTCTTGGCTATCAGTTCTCCTCTGCTCCTTCCGGGATTAAAATTGGAGCCTTATCTAGACACTAAGTAAAACTGACTTTCACATGCAATTTTGTTCTGGAAAAAGGAAATGCTACAGAAAGAAAAAAAATCACCAGTCAAAGAAAGAGGGTGAAAGGATTTTTTTGTTTTGTTTTTAGGTTAATAATAAGAGACAGACTAAAACTAATTCCCAAACCTAAGGGAATATATTCTTTTATCTGTAAAAATAATCATAAGTAATAGAGATCATGGAACTTGAATACTTATTGTATTTTAGTTAAAGAAAGCAACGCAGAATGGGGGGAAGTGGGGGAGAGGAAGAGGAAGAAGAAGGAAGGGGTAAAGGAGCCAAGAGCAGCCGCAGCAGTGATGCTGCTACAGTAGGGCTGTGTTTTAAACGCAGCTAGTAATGTATGTAGTGCACTATCAATAGACATTCACAATTAGTGTGTAATTAGAAACATAATTTACTACATTATTTGGTGTTTATGTTTAATTAGAAAATAATTATCATGTATATAATTGCATATATAAAATTAATAATAGCTTTCCTGTATTTATGGATTAGTAAAAATTATTCACAGATATCCTTTTAGAGTACTACTGGAATATACATAAATATGCAACTAAGCAAACAATATTTTCTCTTTCCAATCTGCTTTCCATTATGTGATTAAATGAGGTGACATAAACGAGCACTGTGCTTTTTGTCAGTGCATAGTATGTGCTTCGCAAACGTTAGTTTTACGTTCTATTCCTGGGATCACACAATCAATATGCATTTTCTGAATGGTTCAACTGCCATGTATGGATTGGATTTGGAGGACAAAAAAAAGATCAATTGCTAATCCGCAAGGTCATTCACAAAGAACTCTCTGCATTTAGAATCGATGCCTCCACCTTCAGTGTTCTAGCATTTTGCTTATGCCTCCAGTGTGGTTTTCATTCTTTCTCTGTATTGCATTTTGTTGCATGCGTGTCTCCTCTATTTGGCTCTAAATTCCTTGAGGTTAAGCCTACAGCACCATCACCTGTGATTCACACATAGAAATTACTCAATAAGTGTTCTTTGAGTGAAAAGTTGACTTACTGAGTCAAACTTTACAGATGCCTTTTGATATGCTGTTTCCATGCTAAATGTGCAATGTCCTGGAAGAATCTAGTTACCAAACTAATGTTTTCTTCTGGTATTTATTCATAAGGTGAAGACTCACAAGTACAAGATTTCCCTTTATCATTGGAAGTGTAAATGTTGACAAAAGGGTGAGTGAGATCAAGATTGAGTTAAGTTAAAAGAGGCTCTGGTACAACTATGCTACGGAATACCGTGCAATAATGAAAGAGAGGGCAGTATGTCTGCATGTTGTGGTGTGGAAAGACCTCCGAGCATGCTGTTAAGAAGCCCTCTTCCTGAGCTTCCCTAGTTCTGTTCATAGTATTCCATTCTTATAACACGGCTCGCCCCCTTCTTTCCTCACGCCTGGTGAGTCCCACAGTCCTTTCCACCTCAAGACCTGCCGTCTTCACTCCAGCCTGCAGCACGGCACCCCACACTACAGCTGGGCAGCCGGCCTCTTTCTAGTGTCTCCCTGCTCTAAAGATGCGACGCTACGCACATCATGTCCTTGGCCCACGTTGACCCAATTTTGCTGTGTATAGTGTGCTCCCGTGTATAATGTGCAGCCATGTTTTGTGTGCATTATACACGGTATTATTATACTCATGGTATGTAATCATTATACCTATGTATAATGCATATCCTTATTTTTCCCTCAGAAATTTGGGCAAAAAGTGCACATGATACATGATACATGGCAAAGTATAACGGTAATAGTTTTGGCCTAGCATTCAAGACTTTTGATAATTTCACCCCTACATAAACTGGGGTTTCAGTATTATCTCCCACATCTACTTGAGTTGTCTCCTAAACAAACCCAATTATGGTTTGTTCCCAGAACTGAGGTGATCGTGTGGCCCTCCTCTATGGTGACCACTGCAATGAGGGCACCGAGCCTGCTTCAGGGCACCCAGCTTCTCTTCTGTGCCCCGCCGTCAGCAGCAGGGAGGTTGGCTGGAGAATCCATGTCCTGTCTGCTGCTTTGCCTGTGAGACAAAAAGACGGCGTCTGCCTCGCCAACCACTCCTGGTAGCTGTGAGGAACCGCTGAGCTATGTCTGCAGGTTTGTACGATTTAAGGGCGTAAAAATGCAGACTGGGTTGGACTTCCTCAGCGATGCCTTTCTCAGCCTTTAATAATTACCTTCTTAAGGTCAATGCCCCAATTTAGCTGCCTTGGGGTATGTTTCTTTTTTTGTAAATATCTTCTCTCTTCACCTAAAATTTAGGCATTTTTTGAAAAAAGAAATTATACTTTTAGCCTCTTTATACCCCCAATATGTTATGTAGTCCCTGCATGTAAGGAGTGCA
The DNA here is from genome assembly GCA_004026765.1 of Micronycteris hirsuta. Taxonomy (NCBI): domain Eukaryota; kingdom Metazoa; phylum Chordata; class Mammalia; order Chiroptera; family Phyllostomidae; genus Micronycteris; species Micronycteris hirsuta. The sequence continues at coordinate 11,254 of PVJI01007404.1, forward strand.
CAGTTCATAGGTATTGTCCCCATCACAACCAGGAACAGCCTCCCTTCTTCCACTTTCAGACATACCCCAGTTTGGATGATATGTTTCCTGGTCCCCTGATGAATAAATGACTGTGGATGGTGATGGTGGAGAAGCGTCCCTCATGCTGCATTTTATGGGCTTCTTTCTTCGCTTTCCTTCCCTTCCTCAACAGTTACAGCCAGATTTTTGATGTTTGTTTCTGAAAACAGAACAAAACCATTCATTAGCGGTTCTTTCACATGGAAATGTAGCATTATAATTTTCATCTCAAGTCCAGCCGCACGTTAGAATGAGCTAATCATCTCCTGAAAAGCTGTGTGCAAAATATTGCTCTTCTCCTTTTGGCTTGGCTGGTGGGCACAGAGATGGCGGGTGATGGAGTTGACATTCTTCCAGTAGCCTTTGGGTGTGAGTGGAAAAGCAGTGGAAAATCAGCAGATGACACAATGGGACAGCAATTTGGTTCCCTGATATTTTAAAGCATCATTATAATGACTTGCATAAGGAAGACACGTTTTCAGATATCAATTAGCACTGGTATTGAAGAGATTAATAAATTAGAATTGCATTTAGTCTCTAAGTAGCCAATTAAGATGTGATCCATCAAGCCAATGTGATTTTAGGATTTAGATTCTTGTTTCAGTTCCTTTGGTAAGCACAGACATGGCGTTGATCTGAAGGCAGCACGGCAGTTTGGCAGGAGGCACAGCTGTGAGAGTTTTCCTGTCCGCAGGGACGTAGGTCATTTCAGCCGTCATGCACAGAGGCCTGCCTTTGAGTCTGGCTCCTGCTTCAGCATAAGAGCCTTGATGTAAGAAACACATTAAGTTCTGACATGGAGGAGCCAAAGCTGTTAGGGGTCAGGCAGATTCAGAATTGACACCTGTGGCCAGATTTCCCGCCTGGAGTTTGTGCAGCTCTGGGACAAGCGATGCAATGCGAGTGTTCAGTGTGCAGGGCCTTTCAAGGGTGAGAGGTGTGCTCGGTTATCCCTGGGTTGTAGAACGAAGGCAGCTCCTTGCTGGAACTAAAGTGATACTGCATTGCTTTGGATGATACGTCTCACCCCAGGGACAGGCACATTGATGCAAATTTTAATCCTCTCCTGACTTGGTTTGATGGAATCATGACCTGGCTTCTGTTTTCAGTCCCCTTATTCTGGAAAGTGTGTTGCATTTCGCACAAGTGTCATGCAGGACCCGCCTTTGGAGGTGTCTCCATCTGTGCTCTTGCAAACACTTGCTTGTTCTGCATGCTAACTTAGGTGTTCTCCTGGTGAACTCAAAGAGCAGTGACTGTTTCAACCTTAAATCATTTCTTCCATATATATTTTTTCAAAGTAAGAACATGGAGCCCTGGCCAGGTAACGCAGTTGTTTAGAGCATCCTTCCAATATGCTAAGGTTGTGGGTTCAAATCCCTGGTCAGGGCACATGCAAGAATCAACCACAAATGCATAAATAAGTGGAACAACAAATCGACGTTTCTCTCTTTCTCACTCTCTCCTTTTTCCTCTCTTTCTACAAATCAATAAATAAAAAAAGAAAAAAATTGGCCAAAGACAAAATGAATAAAAATTTAGCAAGAAACTATATGTTGATAGATTTTCTGTTTGCCTTTTTATGCTTATATTCATTGTTATAATTTTGTATTGCATCTGTGAAATAGACTGATCCTTCCTTTTAGTGAAGTTGCCTTGGTTTTGATAAGGGAACTGCATGGATCAGTAGGTATGATGGCCAGAGCAGTGCAGGCACTTGATCAGTGTCTCTGGAATGCCAATGCATGCATGACCACATCACCATCTTCCCAGAGAACCTGGTATTCTGCAGAAGAATCTTCTTCCTCTGAAGAAGTTGGCAAATCGCCAACCGACAAAGCCTTCCCCACCCCTTGCCAGGAGAGACAAGGAAGAACTCAACAGTTTCCACGCTTTAGAAAACTGACCATCTTTGGCAAAATATGATTGCTAAAATAAGGCAAGAGCACATCTCTCTGTACAACCAGATCAAGAAAGATAAGCGTCAGGAGGGAGGTGTTTCTTGATGGCAGGTTGACTTCTTGGTGGTTCCAGTACCGAATCTGGGCCCTGGAGGAAAAACCAGATGTTGGAAGTGCAGATATGTGGAATGAACTGCAGGGCAAATGCAAGAAGTGGGAAAGTGTGAGAGCAGATCCAGCAAACCTTGGGTTCTGTTTGGTGCTATGAGTTAAAGTGAACTGGGGCTCCTCTGTGTGGGAAGTCCTGCAGGCCCAGGGGAAGAGGTGAGGGTTGATTAGGTGCACAGTGGAACACATTGGAAGGTGTCAAATGGGGACATGATGTGATGTGATGGAGCGGCTCTTTGGGATGGTCGGTCTGTATGGGATGGATTAGCTCCTCCCGCAGGTACTGGGTAGGGTGCCACCATCGTCTGGGGAAGGACAATGATTAACAGCAATTCCGTGTGCTTTTGAGTCCTCATTCCACAGCCATGCCAAGGTCAGTATGCAATAAATATTAATTCTCGACAATGATCTGTAGCCATTACCCCCAACGAAATAGTAGCTGATAAGTCTGCCATAGTTCCTGTGACCTTGGCTCCTTGGGAGAGGGGCTCTGTGTACAGGCTGGGTGTGTTGTGCCATTCACTTCAGGGCATCAGATTTATTTGGCAAGGATGACAATTTTCTGGGTTATGGCTGCAGAGATTCCTGAGGAAGTGAGACCCCTTTTCTAAGCACACATTCTCCCTGTATGCAACATTAGGGCTGCAGGTACCTGGTCCTTCAGAGGAAGAACGGGTTAAATTTCTTGGTACTTTCAGAGTAGCTTCTCCAAGTTAGATGGAAGCTAACTAATTCCTTCATTTTTGGTTTGCTGACATCTCGTCCTCCCCGTCACTCTTTACTAAAACAAAAACTTGGGCACTGGTCACATCATTCCATTCTCAGCACATCCTCATGTCTCCGGCTACCACTTTGAGAGCAAGACTATTTCTCAGTCAGTGTGATAAAATGGCTCTTTCTTTTTTTAAAATCCTCATCCAAAGATATGTTTATTGATTTCAGAGAGAAAGGAAGGGGGAAAGAGAGAGAGAGAGGTAAAGAGAGAGAGAGAGAGGAGAGCGAAACATTGATTGGTTACCTTCTGTACGCACTCTGACCAGGAATCAAACCTGCAACCTTTTGGTGCAGGGGATGATGCTCCAACCAACTGAGCCATCTGGCCAGGGCTAGGCAATGACTCTTTCTTTCTTTCTTTTTTTTTTTTGTCCTCTTGGAAAAGTTTCTTTAAATTGTCTGTTTCTACCAATTAAATGCCAGTTACCCCCTGGGAAGCAAAATAAGTGGGTTTTTGCTTTACACTTCCTTACACTGTTGACATGCACAACTATATAAAACACAAGTGCTTTTATTAGCTCTGACAGAAAGGAAAACAAGTCAAGAGGTATGCCAGTGTAGGAAATCCCGTCCTAAAAAAAGAAGTGGACGTCTTCATTTTGCTTCCCTGGCCTTGACTCTGCTCACAGCCAGCTCACCCATGTAGCTGGTCTCCCTTGAGCCACACCTTCAAGTTGGGCCCCTAACGGGTCTCTGCTTTTAGGGCTAAGATGACAGCGCAGCCTGGTCTGAGAGAGGCTGGGCAGACTGTCCTTGAATGCTGTCATTCAAAGGGTGAAGTACTCCGCCTTCAGAAATATGTATATTTATACAATAATACTGCTTTCTCTCTGGAGGAATTCATCTCTGAAATGCAGACATTCCTGCTAGAGCCTTGAGGTGGGGAGAGGAGGCAGGGAGCAAAAATGGGGCGGATGAAACGGGCCCCAGGCTACCCTGTCTTGGCTGAGGGCTTCCCACTTGTGCACACCAGCCTCTGCTGGGTGGATTAGCAGGGCGGAAGATGCCAGTAATAATAGAATAATTTCTAACTAAGCCTGTTTCTTTGGGTGTAGAGCAGCTTAAATGTTCTTAGTAGTTTTTTTTTTTAATTCTTTTTTTTAAATTAATTTTTTTGTTTAATTACAGTTATTTGTAGCCTCTCCCCTCCCCCCTCCCTGTTCTTAGTAGTTTTTAAGGTGCCTTTCCAAAATGACATTTGCTCATTACCCAAAGTTTATTTGTAAAACCCGAGCGAGGAATAGGAATGGCTTCATAATTTATGGGGCTCAAAGCAAAATGAATACACAGGCCCTCCTGTTCAAAACCAAAGGGTTTGAGTGGCTGGTGACAGTCACACATTAACTAAGTGTGAGCCCCTCCCGAGGGCCTGCAGGCTGTGTGCCACCAAGCAGCCCAGACTGCGCCTAAGTGTTGCTCACCAGATCTCCTTTGGCCAGAGTTTCTCAGCTGCCGCAGTGCTCAGGGGCAAGGTCCCGTGGAGAGCAGCAAGACCGTCCGTCTGTCCATCCATCCGGGACCTTGTTAGGAAGGCCCAGTCCTGGGCCCCATCAGTGTTTTCACAAGCGCTCTGGGGGTCTGTCCCATGCTCAGGTCTGAGCAGCGCCACCTGAGGTGCTGCAAGGACAGTGCATGGATTTCCGGTTTTGGAATGGAAGCAATCTCGGGGTCATGTGGCCTTGCACATCTCACAGAGTGAGGCCTGGAGTTCATGTTTAACTCTACTCATCCACGGAAAAACTTACAGAGCACCAAGTGGCCTATTTCATCAGTTAATTACTCACAGTCACCTTCCCAGTAAAGCCAGCTCATATCCCAATTTTAAAGATGAAGAAATCAAAATGCCAAAAGTGTTCAATGAGTAGACAGGTGGGGTTGGGATTAAAACCCAGAGCTTCTAAATCCCTCTCTGTGGCCTTCGCCCCGCCCTCCAGGTAAGACGACACAGCTGACAGGTGAGCTCAGCGGCTCCCTGTCCAGCAGCTTCCAAACACAACAACACAACAGGAGCCAGCAGCCCAACTGTCCCGGGAGACACGCAGTTCGTAGCAGCTCAGCTCAGTTTGTTGCTGACCACAAGCTGGTGTTCGTGGGACTCACCACTGGGACTCGGAGGTTGCGATTTCCGGCCCCTGTCTGAGGGCTGGTGTGGGAGTGGGAGGCACCCAGGCCCGGGCACTCACAAGTCCCCTGCGATCCTGCACTACACCCCCTGTACCCTCAGGTCTGCTCCTTGCATTCCTGTCACTAAGTCACTTTGAAAGCCTTGGCTCCAGTGAATCATTTTTTCCATTCTGAGGCCAAGGCTATTTGTGGTTTCTCCACCTGTCACCATATGCGTTAGGCTGCAAAGGGCAAGCCCGGCTTCACGAGGAGCACAATACCCCAGCCCATTTGGGGCACCACACTTTCTTGGAATGTTCCATTATGGGAACCCTTTCAGAGTCTTCACAGCTCTTCACCCGTGCTCAGTATGTTGGGCAATACATATTGAGTTAGATAGACATTGCGCCAGTTTCTTTTAGGGCCTGAATTATGAGCATTCCCCATTTGTAAACAAGGAATCTTTGATTATTACTAGTTGCATAATATGCTCATGATTAAAGAAGTTACTGCATGAGTGCAAGCAATACAGATATAAAAGGATCAGTATAGTCCTGGCCAGTGTGGTTCAGCTGGTGGGAGCATCGCCTTATAGCTGAAGGGCTGCAGATTTAGTCCCTGGTCAGGATGCATACAATCCCCAGTCCGGGCATGTACGGGAGGTAACTAATTGATGCTGCTCTCTCGCATTGATGTTTCTCTCTCTCCTTCCCCTCTCTCTAAAAAGCAATGAAAAAAAAATGTCCTCGCGTGAGGAAAAAAAAAAAAAAACGCGCAAGATCATTATAGAAGAAATACCTATGGAAAGAAAGCAGAAAAACATAGTGCGGGAGAGGAATAGCTAATTTTCAGAGTGTAATTTATAGTACAAAATGTAAAACAATCACCAATGCAGTCATTAAAATGGGGAATTATGAAGAGCATTAATAAAAAGATAAAAGAATGTGTCATAGACCTAAATGTAAAATGTAAAACTATAAAACTCCTAGAAAATAACAGAGAAAATCTAGGTGAACTTGGGTTTGGTGAAAGTATAATCCATGAAAAAAAATGATGTTGGACTTCATTAAGATTTTTTTAAAAAACTTCTGTTCTATTAAAGACACTATTAAGAGAAAGAAAAGCCACTGACTAGGGAAAAATATTTGCAAAACACACACCTGATAAAGGACTGGAATCCACAGTATTTGCAAAGAACTCAAAATTAAACAGTAAGAGAACGAACAAGTTTTAAAATGGGCACAAGATCTGAACAGGCACCTCAATAAACAAAATAAAGAGAAGGCAAATAAGCATACAAGATGCTCTACATCACAGGGCATCAGGGAATTGCAAGTTAAAACAATGAGACACCACTGCATACCTGTTAGAATGGCTAAGTCCCACCTGCTATCATTTCCTTCTGCTTGAAGGATTTCTTGTAACCTTTCTTGCTGGTAATAAATTCCTCCAGGTGTTATGAGTCTGAAAAAAGTACTTGCTTACATTTTGAACTACAGCTTCACTGGGCATAGAATTCTAAGTTTACAATGTTCTTTCAATACTTTGAGATGTCCCCTGTTGTCTTTGCCACACATTGCTTCCAGTGAGAAACCTGCTGTGATCCTGACCTGCTGGTAACCTTTTTCCCCTCGGTATAAAATGTGTCTTTTTTCCCCTGCCTGCTTTAAAAATTTCTTTAAAAATTGCTCTTAATCATTGATTGTGAGTAATTTGATGTAGTTTTCTTCATGTTCTTGTGCTTCAGATTCACTGCATACCTTGAATCTATGAGTTTATAGTTTTTTTCAAATTCAGAAAATTTTTGGCCATCATCTCTTCAAACGTTTTTTCTGTTTTCTCCCCTCAGCCCTCTTCTTGAGGGATTAGTTGCTGGATGCCCCACCACTCACTTATACTCTGCTTTTGTTCTTTAAATTCTGTCTTCTTCCTGTTTCATATGTTAATGATTTCTCTTGGTAAGTCTTCAAGTTCACCCCTCTTACTGATGACCGTTTTAAACTAAACTCTCGGTCTGAGATTTTTAGAAGTGTGATTTGGGGCTGTGAGGCCAAACTCACATGAGAGCCATCTTATAATTAGACATTCTTGGGGAAGAATGTCTTTCTCTTTCCCGCAGCCCCAGGATTGAGGATGGAGTAAGTTTGCTGCTGTCCTCTCGCAGGCATCCACTGCTCACAGACGGCGTAGCCTCTAGAGCTGGGACAGAAAAATTACAGGCTGTCTGCCAAAGAAAAGCAACTGGCCTTTTAGTATATTCCGTAAATTCATACATCCCGTTTAAACTCAAACTAACAATAGCTAATTTGAATCTCCACTAAGGAAACTTTGTCCTCCTTTGCTTTCTGTTGGCAACAGAACCTCATCCATATGAACACACCTGAGCAGCACGTTTTCTTCTTTTCTCTCTTTAAAATTTTATTTTTCAATTACAGTTTACATTATATGTTATTTTGTATTAGTTTCAGGTGTACAACATAGTGGTTAGACAATTACACTCTTTACACAGTGTTCCCCTTGGTATTTCCAGCATTCCCCTGGCACCATGCATAATTAATACAATATCAGTGCCTATATTCCCCATGCTGTAGTCTACATCCCTGTGATGATTTTGCAGCTACCGATGTGTGCTTCTCAGTCTCGTCACCTTGTCACCCTTCCCCCCAACGCTTTCCCCTCTGGCAACCATCAGTCTGTTTTCTGTTTGTATGAATCTGTTTCAATGTTGTTTGTTTATTTTGTTCTTCAGACTCTACATATAAGTGAAATCATATGGTATTCGTCTTTCTTTGATTATTTCACTTAGCATAATAACCTCTAGATCCATCCATGTTACAAATGATAAGATTTCATTCTATTTTATGGCTAAGTAATATTCCATAGTATATATGTACCACATCTTCTTTATCCGATTATCTAGTGATGGGCACTTGGGCTGCTTCCATATTTTGGCTATTTGTACAGAATGCTGCAGTGAACATGAGAACGCACATATTCTTTTGAATTAGTGTTCAGATACATACCCAGAAGTGGAATTACTGGGTCACAAGGCAGTATCATTTTTAAATTTTTGAGAAAACTCCATACTGTTTTCCACAAGGGCTGCAGAAATCTGCATTCCCACCAACAGTGCGGAGGGTTCCCTTTTCTCCACATCCTCACCAGCACTTGTTGTTTGTTGATTTATTGATGGTAGCCATTCTGACAGGTGATATCTCATTGTGATTTTAATTTGCATTTCTCTGATGGTTAGTGACATTGAACATCTTTTCATATGTCTATTGTACATCCGTGTATCCTCTCTGGAGAAGTGTATTCAGGTGGTCTGTTCATTTTTTAATTGGGTTGTTTGTTTTTTGGGTGTTAAGTTTTATGAGTTCTTTATAGATTTTGAATATTAACCCATATTGGTTGTATCATTGATGAATATGTTCTCCCATTCAGTAGGTTATCTTTTCTTTTTTTGATGGCTTCATTTACTGTGCAAAACCTTTTAAGTTTGATGTACCATATTTTGCCATGTACAATGTGCACTTTTTTGCCCAAATTTTTGAGGGAAAAATAAGGATACGCAATATAGATGGGTAGTACCTGAAATACCTTGTGTTTTATAATTATTTGTTACATAAAATTTCCTGTAGCACAATATGTTCAAAAATAAATGCTAAAATTCCATTATGATATAAAAAAACAAGTATCCAAATATAAATAAATAAATAAATGATTGAATTAAAAAATCAAAATGAAAGATTATTTTCCCCTGAAAGTCTGGGCCAAAAACGTGGGTACACGTTATACATGGCAAATGCGGTAGTCCCATTTGTTTACTTTTTCTTTTGTTTTCCTTGCCCGAGGATATTTATTGGCAAAAATATTGCTAAGAGAAATGTCCCAGATTTTACTGCCTATGTTTTCTTCTAGAAGTTTTGTTTTTGAGTCTTATATTTAAGACATTAATCCATTTTGAGTTTATTCTTTTTTAATATATTTTATTGATTATGCTATTACAGTTGTCCCTTTCCCCCCCCCTTTATTCCCCTCTGCCCCACATCCCCCTCCATTCCCCACCCTTTAGTTTTTGTCCATGGGTCATACACATAAGTTCTTTGTCTTCTACATTTCCTGTACTATTCTTAACCTCCCCCTGTCTGTTTTCTACCTACTGTTTATGCTACTTTTTCTCTGTACTTTTTCCTCCTCTTTCCCCCTCCCACTCCCCTGTTGATATCCCTCCATACCTTATATAAATCCTTTTAACATTTCATATAATAAAGGGTGTTGAGTTTATTCTCATAAATACTGTACAAAAGTGGTCTAGTTTCATTTTTTTGCACCTATCTGTCCAATTTTCCCAACACTACTTATTGAATAAACTGTTTTTACCCCATTGTATGTTCTTGCCTCCTTTGCCATATATTAATTGATCATAGAAGTGTGAGTTTTTTCTGGTCTTTCTATTCTATTCCATTGATCTATGTGTCTGTTTTTATGCCAGCACCATACTATTTCGATTACTATGGCCTTGTAGTATAGTTTGATGTCAGGTAGTGTGATACCTCCAATTTTGTTCTTTTTTCTCAAGATTGCTGAGGCTCTTCGGGGTCTTTTGTGGTTCCATATACATTTTTTGATTATTTGTTCTAGTTCTGTGTAAAACATGTGGTATTTTGACAGGGATTGGGTTTAATCTACAGATTTCTTTGGGTAGTATGGACATTTTAATAATGTTAATTGTTCCCATATGCTTCCATTCATTTGTATCTTCTTTAACTTCTTTCTTCAGTGTCTTAAAATTTTCCAAGGACAGGTCTTTTTACCTCCTTGGTTAAATTTATTCCTAGGTATTTTTTGATGCAAATGTAAATGGGATTGTTTTCTTAGTTTTCCCTTCTGATACTTCATTATTGGTATATGAAAATGCAATATTTATTTTGTATCATGTTTTCAATGAGCAATCTCCTCTCTGCCAGAGCTGGTGCTTCCCAATCTCTCCTTCTAACCATCTCTCTCTGCTGTGCTCCAGATCAGAAGTTAGGTGTGACTACTGAACATGCCCCAGACTGAAGTCACCACGTTCCCCACCCCTTCTCCACATTCCCTACAGATTTTCCTCTATTGTCTCAAGGAATGGTACATCTACTCACTAACCAACTCAAGAACCAGGGGTTAGCCTAGATTCTTTGATCTGCCTTGCTCTGCTTCCATTCAATCAATTAAAATATTTCTTCTACTTTCCAAATGTCTGTTATAGCCCTACCCTCCATCCTCATCGCCACTGTCCCAGCTCCCACCTTATTATCCTTTGCTAGTGGAATGATCTTTCACCATAGTCCGGTTAGGAGTCCCTGAGTGAATTCTCCAGGGGCCCTCCTCCTGAACAAATCTGCACTGTCCAGGGTGGTTCACAAGGCCCATCCTCAGGGTTTGCTGCAGCCCATGTGCCCATGTGTTCAGCCTTATGTCCTGCTCTGCCCCACTCTGGCAGCTCGTATTAGACTCTCACATCCAGGGCTCTAACAGGCCTCTTGCCCTGGCAAGTGTTTCTACTTCTTCCTAAACAGCCCCCTGCTTATGTTTCCCCCTGGAAAACTCATCAACATTTTAGCTCAGACCCACTTCCTCTGAAAAGTCTGCCTTGTCTCCTCTAATTAGACCTGAGCCCCCTCTTCCTGTACACCCACACACTTGTACACACACACACACTTGTACACCCACACGCTTGTATACCCACATACTTGTACACACTCCAGTACACCTGTTAGATTATTGTACTGAGCCTTCACTTGTGTCCTTGTGTCTGGGAGCTCCTTAAAGGGGAGAATAATTTCTATTCAGCACCTACGATGGTCCTTGATACTGAAAACACACTCAAAGATATTTGCTGAATAAAGAAGTGAACTTTTTGACCTGTTTTGTCCACACTATTTGGCTGAGCCAGAGTTGATTCAGAGACAACTCTAGAAATTCCTTTTGTTATATGAAGTATTCCTAAATTGGAGGGGCACAGGGAGGGATGGGTCATCACAAACAAGAGTTGAGCCCTGGCTGGGAAGTTCAGGGTGCCAGAGCATTGTCCCAGTGTGCCAAGGTTGTGGGTTCAATCTCCTGTCAGGGCACAAACAAGAATCAGCCAATGAACGCATCAATACGTGGAACAACGAACCGATGTTTCTCTCTCTCTTCTCTCCCTCTCTCTCTTCCTCTTTTCCTCTCTCTTTAAAATCATTTTTCAAAAAAGCTTGACTTCAAAAAAAAAAAGAAGTTTGTAAGGGATGATTTCAGCCACCACCCGAGTTTCAGTCAAAACTGCGAAGTGTGTAAAGCCTTCACTGAACTTTCTCACCTCCTCCTTCTCGTCAAGCACCTGGCTCTGTCCTTAGCATCTACTGTCCTACACGCCACGCCCTCAAGCCTTCCCTGTTTCCAAACGTCCGACTTAAACCTCACCACCCAAACTCAAATTCACCAAGTCCTCCTCAGACATTGCCTGGACGAAAGACCACGGATGCGCAAATGTAATCCCGTACGTTGTTCAACCTCCCAACCTCCACAGGCTTCACGAATTCTTTCCTGGGCTATTCTGGCCCAAGCAGAACCTGAAGGGCAATTCTAGAAGAAAGAGGGTTTCTTTCCTGGAGATTCATGTCTGGCAAGACAAGTATCAGGGAAAGTAGAGTCGATGGAAGGAAGAGGACCTAGAGGCATTCCCAGAGCAAGAGAAAAGACCTGAAGCGGATGTTAGAAATGGAGGGAAAAACCAGGGTGGGGAGCAGCCAGGGGCTTGAGACTAGAACCTGATGGCTGAACCGATGGGAGGGGACTTGCAGGAATGCCAGAGACAGGCTGCTGCTGTCCAGGTGTTTGCTGGGCTGTGATGTGACGGTCACTTGCAGAACCAACATCTACATTCTAAATGAACTATCTATGAATCTAAGCGGGTCCCCAGTCCATGGAATATGGAGGACATAATTTTTGAGCAGGTGGACTTTCAATATTCCTTGCCTTCTGAAAATTCAGGAGGATGCATGCCCTTCCCTTCTCTCCCCCTGCTCCTACTCCTTCCTCACCCCTCCCACAAATACACAAAGATTGATGGTCAGGAAGTTAAATCAACATTACTGAGAAAATGCTGCCTTAAGGAAGAACGGTTTGCATGCAGTGATATAGAAAGATATCTGAGAAAGAATGTTACATTTAAAAAAGGAAGTTGCATACTAGTTCATATAGTTTAAAGTTTTATAAAATAATACTTATGTATGTGTGAATATGTATGCAAAAATTCTGAAAGCATTCACAAGAATCTGTCAACACTAATTCTTTGCAGGGTTAAAGAAAAGTATGACATTTACAAATGAACATTCATAACAAACAAATTGAAATACCCTCGAGCACTGTTGAATAGCCAGGCCACCTACCTGTTCTTTGTCCCTTTCTTAAGGGACTCTGAGCCTGGAGGCAACTCAAGAAAATCCTAAACATCCTCAGTAGGAAAGAGATCGGTGGGCGGATGCATGAACGAGTGTTGAAAATGCCATGGATTTCATGTTGTTTTAAGTCTGTTCTTCGCAATAAGTAACAATAATGGGATTGAATTTCATCTCTTATTTACCTATGCTGCTGTCTGGTTCTGCGTAAATCGAGGTGTTCTCACTGACAGCAAGTCCAATTGAAGCCAACTGTAGGCGGACAAAAAACTGAATGCAAAGTTAAGTTGGAGAACAATATATCATCAAGACGTATTGTGAGAATACCGCTGGAGTCATAGAGGCTATTATTTACCATCAAGGTAACAGGAAATGACTGGAAAAAACAAATAGCACAAAACCATGTGAGATAAATAGTTCAAGTTCCCCCATCTTTCCACCCCTCCATTCCCTATGGTTCGCTGTTTGTCTAAATACAAACATTTTAGAGACATATAATTTTCTTTCACAAAGGAAGACACTTTTGCAACTTGCTTTTCATTTCTAAATAACAACATAAAAGCTTAGAGATGTTCCATAATTTCCTTCATCAGTCTCCTCCACATTCATGCTTGTCCATATCTGTAGGATAGACTCATTAAAATGGGATTTTTGGGCCCTGGCTGGTGTGGCTCAGTGGGTTGAGCACTGGACAGCAAACCAAAGGGTCACTGGTTCAATTCCCAGTCAGGGCACATGCCTGGGTTGCGGGCCAGGTCCCCAGTATGGGGGGCGGTGCGTGAGAGGCAACTACACAGTGATGTTTCTCTCCCTCTCTTTCTGCTTCCCTTCCCCTCTTTCTAAAAATAAATAGATAAAATCTAAAAAATAAAAATAAAATAGGATTTTTTGGCAAAGGGCCAATTTACAATTCTTTTTTTTTTTTTTTTTTTAAAGATTTTATTTATTTATTTTCAGAGAGAGGAGAAGGGAGGGAGAAAGAGCAATGTATGGTTGCCTCTCACACGTTCCTCACTGGGGACCTGGCCCACAACCCAGGCATGTGCCCCGACTGGGAATCGAACCCGGGACCCTCTGGTTCCCAGCCCGCGCTCAATCCACTGAGCTACACCAGCTGGGGCCCAATTTACAATTCTTGATAGGCAGTAACAAATCCTTTCCAAAAGACTGCATCGAAACACATTTTAGAAAGATTATATAGAAACATGCACAAGTGTGTCCAGAAAAAAAAATTAAGAAGGTAATATGACATACCTGTTGAATATATGGGTTTTGTAACAACTCACTGCGTATTTGAGCTGTGTGACCCTAGACAGGTTATACACCCTCTTCAAGTCTCAGTTTCCCCATTTGGAAAATAGGAGCCGTAGCTTCTCCCTCTTAGGTGGCTGTGCAGATTCAAGGAAATAATTTATGTGACATGATTACCACAGTGTTCATCACATACAGAACCCTTAATAGATGCCATTATGGTGCAGAATCTGGAAGACAAGTGTCATGAGATACTAGAAAAGAACTTTCTGTGTATTGTTAGTTGTCTTAAAATAATTGAAAGGCAGCTGTGTAGAATCAGATCAGATGTCTACTCTGGGGCTCCAGGATATGGGTAAGAGTTACATCACATCTTCCAAAAACAGGAGGAGTTTAGGACCTGCCCTGTAGATTACCCAATTTGTGGGCCTCACCTAAGAAAACAGAATGCACAATCATGAATTCTAAATTTGGTGCAAAGTTTTGGAAAGTGTCATGCAAGTAAGGATCTCTGAAACTTAATATTTCCAATAAATCAACTTCCAGATGAGTCACTTTTGAAGTAATGATGCTTCTTGAGCTGGAAAATTATTTCCAGGGTCATATTAGCCATGTTATCAGTCTAGAAATGACACAAGCAAGCAACTTTGTGAAAAAAATGGTGTTTTTCAGTGATCCATATACACGTACTGGATGGGAGTTGGACTAGATAACATCTAACAGCTCTTAAATTTCTATGAATCTAAAAACTATTAATGCACATAAAATGGCTTAAACAAATGTACTCAGAAAAAGAACAATTCACAATATTAGTTGTTATTCCTTAAACAACCAGTAGTTCTGAAAGTTTAAGTTTCTGTTGGGACAATAATTGTGCAGTGGAAAATTGGAAAATGGACTAGGAGGGCCCAAGGAAAGCTGGCAGGAAGGGCTGAATGTTAACACAGTGAAGGGAAGCAAGCCAGCATGGTGTGAGCATCCGTGGCCAGTTCTATGGGTGCTTATGCACGTCAAGGATATTTGGAGACATGGACAGAGACTGAGAATCTTGAGCCATGAAGTTTTTCACAAATTTGAGGTGAGAAAGTAGCTGGCTGAGAGTCTGGGCAGGTGGCCTAGAAGAAGTCCTGAAGAGGAGCCAGTGGAAATGAAGACATGGCCTCTAACTATGGCTCTGTCACTCAGGAGTTGATCTCAACCAAGGCCCCTAATTCCTGAACTATGGTTAACAACAGTCCTGGGTTCAAGTTCTGATTTTACCACCTATTAGTCATATGACCTTGGTCAAGTCGCTTCACCTCTCCACGCCACAGTCTCCTTACATGTGAATGCGGAGGATTATACTCATTTCCTACATTAGGTTTCCATGAGATTAAATTAGGTAATATTCAAAATAGTCTCCATCATGTCTGGAACAAATTAAGTGTTCAATAAATGTTAGTTATACTTGCACGAAGTACTGTTTTGTGTACCAAGGGTAGTGGGTATCCCAGACTGTACAAGATAAGAGCCACAGGACTGAGGCAAGATCTTCCTAAGTGCCTGACAAAGTGCTCTGGGATTCAGGAGTGTTGCAGTCCTGTGGACAAGGCAGGCACCCACCAGCCTTGCCCTCTTCCCTCTGTCCTTCAGATGGTTCTTTCCCTTGGACCTGGGGAGTTTCCTCACAGCCATGTCTGATCAGTAGTACTCTGCTGAGTTCTTAGGGGGGACACTGAAGACCTCCAGAGCTCTCTGTGTGTGGCCCTCTCCTGACACTCTGTCCTATGAACACCAGCTGCTGCCTTCTCCCATGCCTCAGCTTCCTCTCCACAACTCAAGGCGTCTTCCAGACTCTAGGCCAATGCCTTGGCCCTCAGGTGCTCTCAAGGCTGCAAAATGATGCAGCTAGAGGACTTTCCTTTGTTTCCATCTCTCAAGATTCCTGTCCTTTGTTGCCTGATGTCCAGTGTACTGAAAACCATGGTTTCATATGCTTTGTCTTCTTTTGGGGTAGGGGGCAGGGGTTGTTTCAGAAGGAAAAGTGATCCCAGTTTCCATTACTCTACCTTGGCCAGAAGTAGAAGTTTCCTCACTTCTATCAATACTTCTTGAATTTAGCCATTATTCCTGCAAATATTTTTTTCCTATTTTTTGTATCCTTCCACTTCGAGGGCTCCAATTACACAGAAAACAAGCTGCTTGAAGTTTTCCCACAGTTCACTGATCCTCTGCTTTTTTAAAGCCTGTTTTTTTTCCTCTCTGTGTTTTCTTTTTTTTTTTTTTAAGATTTTATTTATTTATTTTTAGAGAGAGGAGAAGGAAGGGAGAAAGAGCAATGTATGGTTGCCTCTCACATGGCCCTCACTGGGGACCTGGCCTGCAACCTAGGCATGTGCCCCAACTGGGAATCGAACCAGGACCGCCTGGTTCCCAGCCCGCGCTCAATCCACTGAGCTACACGAGCCGGGCTCTCTGTGTTTTCTATTGGATTGTTTCTATTGTGATATTTTCAAGTTCACCCATCTTTTCTTATGCAATGTCTCCTCTGTTGTATAGCCCAGTCAGTATATTTTTAATCTCAGATGTACTTTTCAGCTCTAGATACTCAATTTGGGTTTTTAAAAAATAACTTCCATGCTCCTACTTAGCACTTTCAGTCTTTCCTCTAACTTCTTGAAATATGGAAATAGTAATATCATATTTTGCCATGCATTTTTTTGCCCAAATTTTTGAGGGAAAAATAAGGATGCGCATTATACACCGGTAGTACCAATTCTGTATTTATATAAATATTTTCAATTCTTTTATTTATGCTCATAGATTAAAAGTGTAACTCTAGAAAGCAATAACGATATCTGTATGCAAAATAATACCATTTATAATATAAAAAACAAGTATCTAAGTATAAATAGATAAATAATTGAATTACAAAATTAAAACAAAAGATTTTTTTCTCTGAAAGCTTGGGCCAAAAATGTGGGTGCGCATTATACATGGCAACATACGATAATCACTTCTAATGTTCTTTTCTACTAACACTACCATGTGTTCATTTTGGATCAATTTTGATTGATTGATTGATTGTTCTCATTATGGATCATACTTTCCTGCTTCTTTGCACACCTGGTAATATTTATTAGGTGCTAGAAATTGCAACTTTTACCTTGTTAAGTATTGAATGTTTTTGTATTCCTGTAGATATTTTTGAGCGTTGTTCTGGAATATAGATAAGAGACTTGGAAACAGTTCAATCCTTTCACATCTTGCTTTTAAGCTTTTTCAGGCAGGACCAGTATATTATTCACATTAGGACTAATTTCTCCTACTTTTGAATACTTTACCTGGTACTCTGTGGATTATGAGCTTTTCCACTCTGGCTAATGGAAGCAAGAATTATTTCTGGTTCTTTATGAGTTCCAAGGATCATTCCTGTCAATTCTCTGGGGTGCTCTTTACTTGGTTGGCCTCAGGTATCCTTCTCCCCTGCATTCACCGATCTGACTACAGCGAGCCCCTCTGCAAATCTCCAGGGTTCACTTTTTGCAGCTCTCTCGTCTTCTGTAATTGGTCTTGCAAACTCTGGCCACATTGGTCCCTTACCATATTGCATCTCGGAAAACCTTCTCCAGGTGATAAGCTGGGACAGTCGTAGTGGTTGTGTTGTTTATTTTCTGCCTCTCAGGGATCATCATCCTTCTTTGCCCAATGACCAATGCCTTGACAATCTTGTTTCATTTATTCCCCCTGCCCCCACATTTTAGCTGTTTTATGTAGGATGGTACATTTGGTTCCTTTTTCTGCTTTTCATCTGAAACCTGAAGTTTCCACAGTTCATTTTGATGACTAAGATGAACACATTTTATAATTGATGATCCAGTTTCTAATAGTGAAAATTGACTGATAAACTTGTTCAGAGAGTATGATTTCAATCCAAAATATAAACTTTAATTTTAAATTCAAATCCAAGCAAATTAGCCCAGTCACTATGTCCAAGGATACATATTCCTTCACCGAGTATTTGAGCACCCAGTATGAAATAGGCACACTTCTACTTGCTGACATTACAGCTGTGAGCAAGGCAAAGTCCCTGCCCTTGTGGAGTTCACATTCTAGTGAATATGCTTTTCAAAAATGTTAATGCAGTATATTTGCTAATTTGCCAAAGTCTTTTTGCAAAAAGCTTGAAAAAAATAAAACTAAAGGATATAAAAATTCTAAGGAACAATGATAAATCCAGGCCCACTTTCAGCTTGAAACACGTCACCAAAAGATGCAGTGTTTAGGTTACAGTAGGTGTGTAATAAATGTGATAAAAAATTTCAAACTGCTTGTCCCAAGAGACCTTACATTGGTTCCTTCATGGGCATAACTGATAGGGGAGCAGGAACCAGCACTATTGGGATGAAAAGGCGTAAGTGTGACACATCAGGACAGCGTGGACATATAACACGAAGTTGCTCGTCCTCCATTGTCAGTTCTTTTAAATTTATGACTGGCAGGTGAGAGCTGGCACTTCCTGTCGTGGTTTTGGTTCCTGATCTTTTAATATGGTTGGTCCAAGTGCCATGCCTTGATTTCCCCGGGTGACGATATAGAGAAGGGGAAGAAGAGGATTCTGTAGCTTTTCAACGTTACTTTTTAGGGGTGTATGTATGTTGCAGGATAGCTAATGAATATGTGCAAGGATATGGAAACCGGGAATATGCAAACGATGCACAAAAAACGTAAACACGTTGGGGGGTGGTCAGGGACCCAGGCTATGGGGGTCTCTCCTGGCCCATGTACACTCACCCTTCAGGGTACTCACCCAAGCGCCCATGAATCCAGCTGCCGCAGCCGGAGCCAGAGGGAGCAGGTGGGCGGGGTGGGGTCTCGGATCGCCGCGGAGGGGTCGGAGCAGCGGCGAGAGCGGGTTGCCGGACCAGGGTCCTGGACCGGAGCCCGCGCGCCCCAGCCCACCTGCCCCTGCTCTTAGCGGCGTGGGCGTGGCATGGGCGTGACCTGGGCGTGAACGGGCGTGGCGGAGGAGGGGTGTGCGGCCACGTGACGGAGTGCAGGTATTAAGCTGAGCGAAGCAGCTCTCCGCCCGAGCTGTTGCTTCCCCGCGACCCAGAGCCCGGCCCGCCGCCCAGAGGAGCCGCGTCTCCGCCCGCGCCCGCGCCCCGCCGCATCTCCGCATCTTCGCGTCTCCCGCCGTCTGCTTGTCAGTCCGAGTCCGCTGTCCAGCCCCCGACACCCAGCACCATGAACCAGGTCGAGCCCGGCGTGCAGTACAACTACGTGTACGATGAAGACGAGTACATGATCCAGGAGGAGGAGTGGGACCGCGACCTGCTGCTGGACCCCGCCTGGGAGAAGCAGCAGCGGAAGGTCAGCGGGCGTGCGTGTCCGTCTCCGCGTGTCTGTCACTCCGCTTGTCCGTGTGACCCCATGTGTCTGTTGCCGGCCGCGGCGACGAGCGAGAGGAGTCGTGCTGTCCCGGGTCCTCACAGCCCGGCGCCGCTTAGAGAGGGGAGCAGGTCCGCCACAGGCATGAAGCCAGGTGTCGTGTGTGTGTGCGCGCGCGTGTGATATGAGAGCGCAAAACGAACAGTGTTCAGTGTTTCTCCTCTGACTTGCGTCTGACCAGACCCTGAGACGCCCGGGTCTGTGACCTTGGCCACAGAGTTACACTCCCCCGGCCCCGTGGTGTGCACAGAGCTACCCCAAACAGTCATTGAAAACCGTTTCTTAACTGTCTCAGGCTCCTCAGAGGGGATGCCGTGTGAACACTGGATATTCATGATAAAGTAGTGATTATCTACACTCTATTTATGGGCCACTGAGGTAAGTGCACAGGGTGAGGGACTGAGCCAGCCCTAAAAGCTTCGTGCCATCCTGGTTGGCACTCTCCCGGGCCCAGTGGAACATTCCACTCTTCAGGGTTTCTTCCTGATCCCCTTGGCTGGAACCAGCAGGGATGCTCACCAGGAGGATAAATTCCCCTCCTGCTTAACTGGCAAGAGTTTGGCTGGGGCAGGCCTGCCAGCACAGACCTGCTCACCCAGCCTCATGACACCATGCCATGGTAAAGCAGAGTGCCCTATGTTTCCCCCTGCTTGGGGGTGGAGCAGAGTGGATTCCCTTCTTAGGTCCTGTTTTTAAGTTGATAACCTTATGTGTGCATGGGAAGTGCTGTGTGTAGCTGCCACTGTGGGTGATCATGCAATAGTGTGTGGTGAATTAGTATATGATTGGAAAACATCCCATACTTCCCTCCCAACAAAATGTTAACTGGAAGAAGAGAGATCCTATATTTGGATAATTATCAAATATCCAAGCATTATTTTTATGTAAGGATTTCTCTTTTGTTGTCAACCCTCTCTCTCAAAATGCTATTTATTATTATTATTTTAAAGCTCCAATTTGGCTACATTTCATTTCCACCTTAGTTTCCTAAGACTTCCAACCAACCCTACCTTCTTGGAAACAAGAGAATGGGGGTGATAAGTAGAAGTCGAGTCTACAAAGGAAAATAACATTTCAAATCTTCCACTACATTTATTGACTTACTGTGAGGTAAATGCCTGGCCCAAGAGTTACTTATGTGTCATCTGGACTAGCTAATGTGTCACCAATCAGCAAGAAGTTAAAAAATAACTTAAATTTTTAGCAGTATTTCTTTAAAAAAATTTCTCATAATTTTCATTATTATATTTTTCATGGATTAAAAAAAACTTCTAAGTCTTTGTTTCAAAGATTGCTTTTTTTTTTTCCTTAGGAGGAACAGTAAAATAGCTAAGGAATTGGACAGATAGTTATCTCACAATTTTTGGAAGTAACAGTCTAATCACAATGGCCTCTGTTGATTTTTTAAAGTGACAGCAGAATAGAGCTAATGACGGTTTCCACAGACTCCATTGACATATGTCTTCTGATATAGTTAATTTTTTAATGTATTCACAATACTTTTGGATATAATGGCTTTGTAATTTTTTAGGTTTTGGTTTCCAGTGTGAATATTATAATTATATAGCATGTGGAGTATATTATTAACAAACAATTATACTTCCTGATCCTAGTTCAAGATACTACTAAAATGTTTACAATGAAAATTTATTTTTTTTCTTAGTTGTGTGTAGATGCCATGGGGATGGGGGGCGGAAACAAAACAACACACTACACTAGGACACAGGCCTGGACAGCTCTGAGGATACTCTATTTCCACTTTTGGTGTGGAACCACTCAGGTCCGTGCAATAACACTGAACTCTGAGGTCAGCGCGGCCAGGGCCGTGGCCTCTATTTGCGTCCTATGAGACAAACTGTTGGAACAGGGTGAGGAGAAGATGCCATTGTTTCTATTGTGGGCCACCTTCCCCACACTTGCCATTTCAGTGATATGCTGGGTATGAGATCTGTCAACAGATGCAGGGAGCACACTGTGACGTCTGCAGCGTTGTAGCAGACGTGGGGCCTAATTATAGCCACAGTTCACAGTCTCCTGTGCTGTGGTGATCCTTGCTATAGAAGGACTTAGTAAAACGTAGTGCTTTGTTTGTTTAATGAGAGATTTTTAAAAAATTGTGGTAAATTCATATAACAAAATTTACCATCTTAACCATTTCTAAGTTCAGTAGTGTTAAAAGTGCATTCACTTTGTTGTGTTACCATCTCCAGATCTCTTTTATCTTGCTCAACTCTCATACCCGTTAAACAGTAGCTTTCCATTCTCCCTTCTCCCAGCCCCCGGCAACCACCATTGTACTTTTTGTCTCTATGAGTTTAACTCCTGTAGATGCCTCATATGAGTGGAATCATACAGTATTTATCCTTTTGTGACTGGCTTACTTTACTGAGCATAATGTTTTTAAAGTTCCTTCATGTGGTAGCATGTGTGAGAATTTCCTTCCTTTTTAAGGCTGAATAATATTGCACATTGTGTTTATCCATTCATCTGTTGACGGCATTGGGTCGCTTCCACCCTTTGGCTGTTGTGAATAATGCTGCTGTGAGCACGGGTGTGCAAATGTCTCTTTGTGACCCTGCTTTCAAATTGTTTTGGTTTTATACCCAGAGGTGAACTTTCTGGATCATGTGGCACTTATTTTCAATTTTTGAGGAAGTGTAGTGCTTTTTCCGAAAGGGGGCAATTCAGATGATGTTGCATTTGGTATGAAGAGGTACACACATTTTCAAGCGCTCCCCTTCTCTCCCAGGGCTGTTTAGTAAATGGGTAGGAATATTTGTATTCACACAAATTGGGCTCTTTTCAGGGGACCTTAGAAACTTCTAGAGCTTCAGTGTTTAGAAGCAAGCTTGTCCTGGAACCAAGGAACACATTCAGCCCCTAATTCCACGGAAGCCTAATCAGGAGGTGACTTGTCAGGACAGCAATGCTGAATATGTGCCCTATCTCCACAAGCACAGGGACTGGTCCTCCCCACTGCGGAGGCAGGCGCAGACCTTTTAAGGAAGTGGCTCATGTTTCGATGCAGAAAGGGGTCTTACATTCTTAACCTGTGTATGGCAAGATGGTGGATAAGCGTCTCTACCAGTTGTAGGAAGCATAAGAGTCCTTCATTTGTTCTACATTCAGAGTTCTGATTGGCTTCATCATTCCTAAGGAAATTGAAGTTCTTCCTCATATTCACAGTTTATAGAGGGACTAATTCACCGTTCACCTTGGAATACCGCCTGCCAGTCCTGTCATCCAGGATAAAATGTTGTCCTGTGGGGTCAGGCACGTGGAAAGATGCGTATGGGGGAGCAGCTGCCTGCAGGGTTGGGATTAAACAGAGAGCTGAGAGCCCCAGAGTCCCCCCTGTGAGTGTCCCCTGAGAGCAGCTGCTGCTCAGAGGTTAAGGTGAAGGGCTCTCTCCCTGCACAAGGAAATATGTCCGTGCGTGGATTTTTCCTGAGAGAAAAGGCACTAACGGTTCCAACAAGGTGAACAGTGAATGAAACGCTTGTGAAAATTTCTCGGATTCGTGAGATCCAGATGACAGCTCAGCCTGGTGTTTTCTGACCGTAATCAAGTCACTCAACCTTTCAAGGTTCCATGTGTCCATCTAGAAAACACAGGTAAATGATACCTGTGACAGGGTTTTGCAGGATCAAATGGTTAAGCTAGTTTATGCTGAAGTAGCTTTATGCACTGTGAAATGATCTGTAGACGTTCAAATATTATTACACTGTGCAGCAAATATAACTCATTTTATCGGGCGCTGTGATAGTAATCAGCACCACGCTTGGACTTGTGAGGGAAATGAAACATAAGATTTGGCCCCTCATGACTTTGATGGGCTTTTTTTATTGTGATAAAATATGCATAATGTAAAATATACCACTTTAGTGTACAAGTCAGTGACCTTAATACATTCATGTCATTGTGCAGCCATCCCCACCATCCGCCTCTCAGACTCTGTGCCTATTAAACAACTTCCCCCCTCTGCTGATGTACTTTCTATAGGATTTTACACATCCAGACACTTAGAAAGGACATAAGGAACTATTTTATATTAAGTTGCAGAAGCTTATTATACAAAGGTCAAATAAGGAAAATCATTGTGGGTGAGAATAATGATATAACAGCTTTGTAAGGAAGTAGAGCTTGGGATGGGCCTTAATTTGAGTAATATTAGCCTGACTCAATATTAGCTGAGTGGGGAGGAAAGAGAAACAGAGCATTCCTGGCTAGAGAGGTAGTGTGAATAGCCTATTTTGGGTTTTTGGGTGTGTGTGTGTGTGTGTGTGATAAGTGTGATGTCATAACAATAATGTGTTTACGTACCCTTTAGCACTCTCATAAGCACCCTCACCTCCATTATTTCACAGGACCTCCTTACCCACCCAAAGAGATGAGGGAAGCCCCTATGTCTGGGATGTGTGTGCTGCTCAAGGTGCAATGGAGGGATGGAGTGGGTGCACCCTCACCTCCATTATTTCACAGGACCTCCTTACCCACCCAGAGAGATGAGGGAAGCCCCTGTGTCTGGGATGTGTGTGCTGCTCAAGGTGCAATGGAGGGGTGGAGTGGGTGCACCCTCACCTCCATTATTTCACAGGACCTCCTTACCCACCCAGAGAGATGAGGGAAGCCCCTGTGTCTGGGACGTGTGTGCTGCTCAAGGTGCAATGGAGGGATGGAGTGGGTGCAAAGAGGAGATGGGCTTAGAGGAGGTTAGAGGCTGTGGCGGCAATGGTGAGGAAGGCATTCATTTGAGAGTGATCAGGGGGGATTATTCAAGTATTAAACAAGCCCAGGCTGTTCCAGCGCAGGCTGTGGTAGAAATCCAATTCAGCAGACGCGTTCTCACCATCAGAGCCCCTGGACTTAAACCTCAAAACAGTGGTGTTGACAAGTAGCGGACAGCTAGTGAGCAGAGCCTGGGTGTGCACCGGGAGACGGTGTCTGGATGCAGAGCTAAGTGTGTACAGGACGTGTTGTCAGGTACAGGCAATGAACTGCAGTGCTGAGGGGGCATTGTGTGTCCAGGTGGCTACCATGTGAAGGAGGGCTCAGGTAGCTTTCGATGTCTGGCAGAAGTTGCTGATGGGCAGGTGGGTAAAGGCAGAATCTAGAATGAACCCTGAGAAACCTCTGCTCCCAGAGGGATGGTGGTTCCAAACGTGCCTTTGATTTGCTGTGGGCAGTCAGGTGCAGGAGTTCTAAGACAGAAAGTTGTCCTTTGTCTTTTTGTTCTTAGAGGGCTGCCCTACCTCTCAGCCCCAGGGAAGAAACTTGAACCCCAAGTAAGATGTTCCTTGAGGATGGGACGGTGGGGCAGGGGAGAGGAATAAAACTCTTAGCTGGAAATGTAATGTATGCAGCTTCAGAAGCTGTCAGAAGGCGCTGCAGTTGTGCAGCTGGGGACACCTACAGAAACTCGGATCTGGAGTGGGCGGGAGCTGCTGTGATGAGCAGAGGAGTTGACATGGAATACGTTGGAGGACAGTCTGGACTGTACCACCGTTTCCCTGGGAACGGTACTGATTCTTCCAGAAAGAACAGAAAGCAGAGATGAGGGTAAAGTGAGCTAGCTACTGTGCTCAAGAAATTTCAAAGGAAGGAAAATCTTGAGGGCAAGACATTGGTCTTTCTAAAGAATTCAGGGAGCATATGTCGCACACACACACCTCTTCCATCCCCACAGTTTTTTAGATCAGAAACTAAAGGCGATTTTACCTATTGAAGAACAAAACATAAGGGAGCACAGACTGACTGCCCATTCTTTCATTCATGTGACAGACAAGTATTATGGGCCTGCTGGGCACCAGGGACAGTGATGGGACTTTCAGTGAGTTCAGGGGACAGAGGTCAGGACGAAGCCCAGAGGGGCACCCAGTGCAACCATGCTGGTGAGCAAGGAGACTCTTCCTCAGTGCCCCTTCATGGCCTCCTGTCCAGGAGATGTCTTCCTCCTTGGCACCCAGCCAGGAGCCTGAGTGCCAATCTGAGGCCTCCTTCTCTGCCATCTCCTGAGGAGCCCACCCCAAACGTCCTCTGGACCCTGCCCTTTCTTCTGCTCTGTGCTTTAGGGCCACAGACTCTGTGCTTCCTGCCTGGACTGCGGTGGTGGCCTTGTGCTTTGTCACCCTCCGCAGGTTTTCTCCATGATGCTCGCAAGAGTGATCTTTGTAAAACACAAGCCTGGCCACAATGCTCCCAGCCTCTGTGATTCCTATTGCTTCAGGAGGGCCGCTTACAGTGGCTTGAGGCCAAGCCTATGCTCCCAGCCCTCTGCTCTTCCACTCCCACAGGTGCTTTCTGAGCCATCCCTCCCCCTCCACAGTTCCTCCTCCTCCTCCACAGCTCCTCCTCCCCCTCCTCAGCTCCTCATCCTCCTCAAACTCTCCCTCTTCTCAGCTCCTCCTCCTCCACAGCCCCTCCACTACAGCTCCTCCACAACTCCTCCTTCTCCACAGCCCCTCCTCCCTAGCTCCTCCCCACTCCACAGCTCCCCCTCCACAGCTCCTCCTCTCTCTCTGCAGCTCCTCCTCCACAGCTGCTCCTCCCCCTCCTCAGCTCCTCCTCCCTCTTCTCAGCTCCTCCTCCACAGCCCCTCCTCCCCAGCTCCTCCTCCACAGGTCGCCTGCTGCAGCTCCTCTCCTCCTCCTCCTCTTTCTTCTTCTTCTCCTCCTCAGGTTCCCCCCTGGGAGGCATCTGCCTTGGTGCCCCTGGGCCCACACTGGGCCTGGTCAGTCTGCACTCGCATTTGTGGAATGTATTTCTGAAAAAAATTTAGTGCAATTAAAATTTTTAAGTTTAATTTAAAAATAAAATAATTTGGAACAGAGAGATTTAGGAATTCAAAAAAATCATACATGTACTTTTATTTAAATTATAATAAAATGTATCACCATGTTAATGAACAAGGTTTTGCTAACCTAAATTTGATTTAAATGACTTTTTTTCCAGATTAAAAATATTTATCCACTTAATAAAGAAAATTAAAAATTCACTTATGATTCAGATAATTATAAGTTTTAATTTTGTGTTTTTGTGTATAAAGCGTGATAAAACAAAATTTTTGGAAGATGTGCTATGCTTCAGAGTAGTGGGACTGGAAAATGCAGACTGCTTGCAGGTGATTCCGAGGATGTGCGTGGTCCTGGAGCAGAACCGGCCTGAGTACTGATAGGTGTTGAATCCCAGACTTAGAAGTGAGCAGGACTTGGAGTTGTCCTGTCTTGTTTGTTTTTAAGATTTTATTTCTTTATTTTTAGACAGAAGGGAAGGGAGGGAGAAAGAGAGGGAGAGAAACATCAATGTGTGGTTGCCTCTCATGTGGCCCCCACTGGGGACCTGGCCTGCAACCCAGGCATGTGCCCTGACTGGGAATTGAACTGGCGACCCTTTGGTTTGCAGCCCACGCTCGATCCACTGAGCTACACCAGCCAGGGCTCCTTAGACATTATTATACTTTGAAAACACATTCTTATTATAGAAATTTTTTATTAGTGAAAAGGCATGCTTTTCAAAGGTATGCTTGGAAAAAACTCATTTTTTAATGATTGTAAGGACAAAGTATAGGTGACTATGAGATTGTTCTGGGGGAATGAAAACAGTGTTTAATATGAAGCTATGTTTGAATCTTATACAGACAATCATAATGGCTATTGCAAATTAAGAAATCCTGTCTTCTGAAGTCCTAAGGAGTCTTTAAGTCAATTCATACTCAGACAGGTTGTGAATAATTACTAGAAGGTAGGTAATTTCATTTCTCTGTGTTAGGACTTTGAGATACTTTATATGTATTAGGTTGAACCATCTGAAATTTTTGATACAATAATTTTTTCCCCAAATAGTATTTTTTAAAGGTTCAACCTGATAAAACCTGTTACCATTATGATGCCAATACATTCAAGGCCCTTGACCAGTTCCATACAAGAACAAGCCATAAAATTGAGTTCTACTCACTTATACCCTTATCTTTAATGCTTTTCCTATTCAGTTGAGAAAATAAGGGGGTGAGTCGGGTTTAGATCGAGGGCTTGATATGCAATGGAAGGATCAAGGAAAAAGGTCAAGGGCAGAGATGTAGGTATGGGAGTGACATGACACTAGGAGAGGGGAGAGGGGAAGATGCACCTGGGGGGCGCAGAGGTGAGCTGAAGCAGAGGACTCCTGGAAGGAGCAGCGGCGTTACCTGACTGTTTGCTTCTCTGAAAACTCTCATACACTAGAAGAGTTGAAACCATCGAACTGTCGAGATGGCTTTGGTTTTCTTCCTGGAGAAATCTCACCTTGGTATTCCGTTGGAACTTCGCCAGTTGGAATGAATGTGGTGTTTCAGTGGATTTACTTGCTGGAACAGAAGCCCAGAGACTTGGCGCCATGGAATGGGATGTCTTTTAGCTTGTGAGATAAGTTATGCATTCACAGGAAGTGAAAAGCTGCAAGAAATTATTTATGGTGTTGTGCTCAAGCCTATGACGTAGATCCTTCTGCAACCAGAATGGTCCTTGATAGCTTCACTGAGCTAGACTATTTGAAAATTGGTAAGGATTACTGAAAAAAGTCAGATTTGTTTCATCTTAGCATGCTAAATGGAGAATTTAACTCCAAAATAGGTTTCCTTTTTCTATTTTATCATTTATAAAATTAAAGAAAAGAAATAAGTTATTATTCTCACTTCAGTGTTTTAAGGCTTAAAAAATGTTATCAGTATTTCGGGTGTTGGAGAGTATCAGTGGTGAAAGTGTAAAAGACAGACAGAGAATTGTGATCAGTTTAGACTTTACCCAGAGAGGGAATATTTGTCTGTTTCAAAACAGTTGTCGGGGAAGCAGGGTGAAACGGGATGTGGGAGACCATAGCAGTTGGAAAAATGCAAATCATGTATCTTACATTTTGCAAACTATAAACTTTCTATCGTGTATATAATTGTATGAAATAGGAAGTGGCTAGTTATTTTTTTTGTATACTTTGATCTTTTATGTTAAATTTTGGCATGAAAGGATGTTTTAAAATTTTTTCAGTGTAACCCCAAACAGAAAGAATGCCAATAGTACAGTGACAGTGATGTGTTAGTACATGGATTTTTGTCACTAGGCTAAAAAAAAAAAAGAGAGGGAGGCAATTTGATAGTGTTCCTACTATCCCAACTCTTCTGCGGGCACTGTTTTGACCACAGGTATCATTTCTTTAGATTTCAAAACAATCTTGAGAGATGAGTATTGTTATGCTCATTTTTTTAATCTAGGAAGTTAAGTAACTTGCCCACGGGTGGCTGAGGGTGGGGAAGTGGTAGCTGAAAAACACACACAGAATTTTGTCTAAATTATGAAGATATAGTTCTGTCTCACGATTGAAATTTTATAAAATGTAGAGATGCTAATTATTTTATTGCATATTTTGGTTTACAAGTGGCAGAGCTTTTAACCACCAAACTTTTCTGTTTTTGTGGTTTCTGCTCAAGTTTGTAACCGACAAGCCAGAGCATAAGCCTGGGATTCAGCATTCCTAACTTTTCACTGCCATTTGGAACAGTGCGTGCGTGCGCATGTGTGTGTGTGTGTGTGTGTGTATGTATTTTTAATTTCTAACCGGTAAAACTGGGAACACCTGATGAGAGTGAGAAGTCTGCATTCTGAGGGGTGGTACTTACTGCCATTCATAGGTTTGCTCTTCAGGCTCTAGTGGTGGGTTTGTCCAACAGAAATATTAAAGTAGGAGGAAGGGACCACAGCAAAGCTAACCCTCCCCAACCACAGGGTGTAGGATGTGCCCATCAGGGGCACATCTTTGGAATTAACTGCTGGTCTGCCTGACTCAGTTCCCAAAGAAGCTGGAGCTCAAGATGCCTAAGTGTTTGAGTCACAATCCTTTTTTGGAAATAGAAGATGAGACTCCCAGAAGCAAGAAGTTAGTAGAGATTAGTAGACCAGAGCTGTCCCCCTTGCGCCTGGTGTCTCAGTGGACAAGGATACTTTTTGAGACTGGGCTCGGCGGAGATTTGCTCTAACATGCTGTGAAATGGCAGTACCTAGGACCCCCCTTACATCCAAAAACTCTGCCTTTCTTTTATGTATTTAACTTATTATTATTGAAAACTTCAAACATACATGAAAACAGAGAGGATATAGAATATGGTGAATCCCTCTGAACCCAACTGGCCAAAGAAATCCCCAGTTTCATGAATGAGGGAAGTCCAGTCTTCCTTTGTTCCAGCTTTATTGTGGTGTAATTGACAAATAAAATTGGCATGTAGTTAAAGTGTACAACATGTTTTGATATATGTATGTATTATGAAATGATTACCAGGGATGTCTGATTCCAAAAGGATAAAAAAGTTTTTATATTCAACAAATGCTTTACTCTCTAAAAGACACTTTGAAAGAAATCATCATGAAGCAAAAAGGCAAAGTTGGCCGACTCGCACCTTCCCATTGGGGACCCCTCTCTCTTCACCCAAGACCCCACCTCCCTCTATCCCTTCCGCCTGTGCAGTCTCCCCCCCACCCCCACTGAATACCTCCCCTAACCCCCAAGTTCTCCAAATGATTTTGCCTGTTTTTTTGACACTGTAATTTTCTCCTCCTAAAAACTAGATTTCCAAAACCTGCCTTCCCAGAGTTTACCAATATTTGAAAGGTGACCTTTCTAAGACAGTAACCCTGTTACGTCATTCCCAGGTTTCAGGCACGACAGGAGAATTGTGCTAGGAAAGCGCTTTTGTCTAGGAAAGCAGAAGTGGAGGCTTTAGGCCCCTGTAAATGCAGATGGTTAACCACTACCTGTGCCCATGAGTGAAGTCAGTACCGACAGGGTATATTCTCTCCTCCTGCTGCAAACTGACCTGATTAACTGACCCCGTGACCTCCCTTAGGTCTACTGGTCTGGTCCTCTCTTCACTTCTGTAACCATTGTTTCTAACTACTGCTGTGTGCGGGAAGCGGGAGGTGGGAGCCATGTCTGAGGATGCTGAATTTGATACTTGAGCATCGGGATTTCTTCCCCTCCCCCAGAGCACAGCCGGAGGAAGCAGCAAGGCAGACATTTACAGGGTTCTTGAGGAAAGGTTATTTTTAGGGGCGGTCTTGCCAACACGGCTTCCGGGGAATTTATTTAGACACAGATTGGGCCCTCACCCACTGAGATGTGAATTTTTCGGGCAGCCTTGGAAGTGAGGGGGCCATTCCAGGGCACCTCATTCCCTACGAAGATTCAATTTATTTTGCTTTATTATTTTACTTTTTTAAATTGTAATTTACTTTTATTTTCACGTAACTTGATTTTATGTCCTAGCCTCATTGAGCTGTTGTGGTGCACGTTTGTGTTCAATGTGTTGCTCATTGCCGAGGGCCTCCATTCCTCAGGAAGGAGATCCTGGAGGAGGGACTGATTTCCGGGGTAGGGGAACCCTGCGTCCAGGTGTGCCGGGACAGTCCCACTCAGGCTGTTATCCTACGGTCATTATGAACGGTCCCCTTTGACACTCAGCAGTGGTCCAGTGGAGACCACAAGCTCCATGGCCACGGAGTGCTGAGGAGGCACTCCAGGGAAACTCAGAGACGGTGGAAATAATGTGAGACCAGGCAATTGATAACATATACAGGACAGGAATGCGTTTCCTCAAAGTACTGACTGGCCTGTTTCTGAACTTTAAAAAATGCAAATATCGTGAAGTGCAATTTCTAATGCTTTGACAAATTTCTCCCAGATTCTAGTAATTTCTGACTTTCAATTCATGAATCCTTTAGACTTACAGTGGTGTCCAACCTGCAGCCAATGGGCTGCGTGCGGCTCAGGACAACTATGAATGTGGCCCAACACAAAATCATACATTTACTTAAAACATTATGAGATATTTTTGTGATTATGTGTCGCAACACGTTTAATGTGTGGTCCAAGACAACCCTTCTTCTTCCAATGTGGCCCAGAGATGCCAAAAGGTTGGTACCCCTGGAAGGGGACCAGGCCTCTCCGCATGCTTGGTAGGAGGAAGCTTTGAGTCCGGAGGGAGTGGGACCACCAGCCCTGCTGGGGGCCTCCCGTGGTCCTGGTTGCCCTCTGACGCATGCCGCTGTTACACTTTTGGAGTTTAGGTGCTATCCATATGGTTATAAATGGTAAATATGCTCACATATCAGACAATTTGATATTAGCATGTGCTAGGCGTTAGGGTGCTAATTTTGCACATCTCAGAAACTAAGAGTTAAACATCATTTAAATATCTGGACCAAAGTCAGATCTCTAGGTTTGTTCTTCTGATAGTTTGTCTTCTGTTAAAAAAAATATATATATTACTTACATGTTCAGACAGTCGAAAATCTGGGAGTGAAGTGGTGGTAGGTATGTTTACTGCAAAACAAAGTCATGTCTGATGCAGAAATTTCCCTTGTTTCTGTAATGAGACACGAGGGCAGGGTGGGGGAGGGGGCGCTGCCTCCCTTAGAGCCCTTTAAGGAAACCCTGGTGGGCGGCAGGTCGGGCCAGGGGGCACCGGACCGCAGAGGAGCTCTGCTCCGTGGCCCGCAGGGTAGCCAGTGTATGCCTTCGACATCAGGGCTTTCAAATGTGATGTTGAAATAGTCATTTGAAGTAGTTCTTCACTGCATGATCAGCTCAGAAATCTAGGGTTGCTGGGTCATAGCGAGTTCAGGTCCTTTCCTTTTTCAGGTAGAGATAAGGCGGGTCAATGAAGTAAAACTAGGTGACATAATTACAGGCGACCAGGGAAGAGCAAAGAACCTGGGCTCACAGATTGTAGACACATTCCAGTTATTGTTTAAAGATACATTTGTAAATGATTGCATAAGTCATAGGTGTTCGCGATAGAAAATACAGATACAAGAATGTTAAGTCACAACCTAGAGGAAACTAGTGTTAACATTTTGCCACATTGCCTACCAGATTACTTTGTGCTATAATCTATTCAACAGAAGCATGTATCTATGAGTTTTATGTTCTAATATATAATTGTCTGAAATGGCTCAGGATACAAACACTTTATTATATATTTTTACAAACACTCTTCACTCAGCGTGAGCCCTAGCAAAGGGCTTGGAGGAGATCCCAGCCTGCCTCCTCCCGTGTGGAATGGGTAGGAACTCTGGAAAGGCCCAGCTTCCCTGTTTTTATAAACCCTTCTGTTATCCAGAGCTTTTCTCTTGTGTAGAGACGCACCTGCCTGGGGCCGTTCCTGACTTAGAATTGTGCTCTGGTCCAAAACGCCAATGCAGAGACAGTGGCGTGTAGCAGAGAGCTGCTCTGTTGTAAATGAATGCTTAATCCCTCTGTGTAGGCAGCCATTTATTGAGGTCCCTGAAAATAGTAATGGAGTGGTGAGCTTGAATTAAAGAATACTTATTTTGCCATCTGAGTAGTACAAGCTGCTTCCCCGCTTGCCAGGATGGGCTGGGGAAACGTCAATGCTTTTCGGGGAGCGGAACCCAGCCTCAAGCAGAGAATGATGACAGTCCAATAAGTGTTGCCATTGCCTAGAGCCGAGCAACAGTTGGGCCTGCCTGTCACGGAGCCACATCATGCACATAATTATCCAGGCTCCAAGGGAACAAGTTATTCTGGGAAGCACGGCTCAGGATCAGTCATGTACATGGCTGTTTGCTGGGAGTCTTAAACGCTTACTTATCTGAAAGTCCTCATAGGAATGCCCCGCACAGGTTGCCAGCGTGGGTGAGGCAGGTATGACCGCAAGGAACCGCAGCCAGCGGTCGAGTTGGGCGCCTGGCTGCAGGGCTCTCTGAGCTCCAATGACCAGGCTCCAATAGCTTAGCTGTGGTTCTTGGGCTTACCACCTTTTTTTCTTACCCTTTAGAGCAAAATTGACTTTTCCTTTCATTCTGAAGATACCTGATCAGTTAGTTTAAGCTTCCCACCTTAAAATAGTTTGGGAAGAATCTGCATATCTCTAGTCTTAACTTGTTTTTTCCATTTAACAGTTAAAATGGGGCGTTTCGTCAGTATCATTAACTCTTCTTTCGAAGAGAAAATGCTATTATCTTTTTTTAAATTAGAATTTTGTTTCAAGAATTTTAAAACACCCCTTGGAATTAACGCAGAGATAGCCAGGATTGCACACCAGCCTGGGATACCAGTGGCTTGGAGGAGTGTCCTACGTCCTTGCTGTACCGCCTGACCACCCTGAGGAGGACAGAGGTGCAGGGATGAGCAATTGCAGCTGAAAAATAAGAATTCGGAGGATGAATGATGAGGTCTCCTGGAAGTGGCAATAAAATGGTTGTCGGGTATTTTCTTGAGCAGGAAGGAAATTAACAGATGGAAATCCATTACCTTCTAGACAAATGTCAGATCTTCATGAAACAGAGAAAAGTGCTCAATGATTCAACCCAAGCGCAGTATCACTCATGGTGACTGGTGTGAGAGGGCACATGGGGACACGTGTGGGTTTGACATGGAGAAGGGATGCGGTGGGCCGAGCCTGAAGCAAGTTGTCATCTCCACAGGGTGGGGGTGGGGGGTGGGGGGGAGCATACTGTGATCGAGGACGCGCAAACGATGGATGTCAGTTAGGTCGGCGTGCCATTCTTGCGTATTAGTTACTCTTTGTCTTCCTCAAAATCAATCAGATTAGATCAGAATAATAGTGACTGTTTTAGTTTGTTTGATTCTTGACCTCTTTTTAGAAAAAAGACTCCAAAGCTGTGCATTAAAAGATAATTTTTAAAGGTAAAATCATGACATACAAATATAAAAATGAACATGGGTTAAAGATGTTAAAAAATTAATGAAACCTGGAAAGGGGTTATACCAGTTCAAAAGAAATCCGAAGGACAGGCACACCTGTGATGGGGACCAGTGGCCGGGCCTGCCATGGAGGCAGACCCCCTGTGGGGAGCGGGAAGCCCTCCTGCACAGTGCGGGGCACGCTCCTGTCTCCTAGTCCCAGGCCAGAGTGCTGTGCTGTGCTGCCAGGAGTCGGTGGCTTACGGGGTGGTAGGGTAGACCAGAAGGGTGTTCTAGACGAGGTGCGTGTTTCCCATGAACCCTCAGGTTTTTCCCCATATCAAGGAGCCATTTTCCCTTTCCAAATTCCATACCGTCAATCTGTTCTGTTCTTTCTGGAAGTTAGGGAGGAGAAGCCACGTATCAGAGAGGTTACTCCTTAAACCAGAATTAGTCTGGTGTGCGATTGGCTTTGTTAAAAAACCTGAAAAGCTTCTTCTTTTTTTTTTTCCTGTTAGGCAGTCTCAGAATTTTAGCACCTTTCTTCATGTTTTCCAAACAGCTCGGGTCTAAATGAAGTCGGTTCTACGAGCCTGGTGATGGAAGCCTGAAACTCACAGCTTGGGATTTCTGAGTAAAACCAGGCCTGGGTGGGACGCTCCTCAAGCCCTGAGAGAGCTGCCTCTGGCATGCTCTCTTAAAGTCTCATCCTGGCCTGGTCCTATTTTTAGATACCCCAGCAGGGAGGTTGCCTCTTACTTTTTACAAGGTCGTACTTTTTTTTTTTTTTGGCAAGATTACAAAGAGAGTCCTTTTTAACATTTAAGAATTCTGTAGTTAAGTTTGACAGGATAATGAGCAGATGCAGATTTTTAGCTCCTCAGTCTTTTTTTTTTTTCAATTAAAAAAATCTGATTGGTGTTCTCTCTGAGCTGGCCCAGAAAGTCTGATGAACAAGATGCTATGTAACAAAGATTTACTGCCACAGTGTTCCAGGCACCAGCAAGGACAGAAAACGAGATCCCTACCTCTCCGTGGGTCCCTTCAGTGGTTGGCGGTGAGGTCTGTGGCCTTTGTGCACTCAGTGTGGGATCGTTAGGCATCCTAACACGGTAGAAGGAGATCTGGAATCCTACTTGTAGGCAGACTGTTGGCGTGGATCTACGGGAAAGTGCTGCCTCTCTCTTTCTTTGTCTTGGAGTAATTCAATTTGTATTTATGCGTTTTCGTGGAACACAAGTGAAAAGCAATATTTTGGTACTATTGAAGTTACAGTTAACTTACAGCTGAAATTGTCACAGTTTAAAATTGAAGCATTGAAAAATTGAACAGGTCCTAGTTCTGTATATGTAAATCGAAGTGCACCTGCTGGGTGCTGGGTTCTTTGGGTGACCCAAGGGTGGAGAAGAAGTCAGGATTAGAGGCTGCAGTGTCCATTTGGTTCTTTAATGTAGGACTCATGAGCTCGCAGGCCTACAGAGCCGGGGAAAACAGTGCGCACCTCCCATTGGCCATGGAGTACAGTGGGGTTTGCCTTTTGACACGAGCTAATTTTAAGGCTCTTTGTACCTGCAGCTCTATGAACCAAGTCCTGATTCAAGTGTAACCCTTTATATTAATTGTCCCTTAGGAACAATAGTACATTTTTTTTTTGAAAAATTGCATGGGCAAAATATTATCTTATCCCCATCTGCAAAACCTAATGTTCAGAAGCTTTGTCCCTTGAGGAAGGTGAGATATGCTTATGCTGTTATTTGTTCTTTGAACAGAGATCGAGCACTTCGATAAATCTGACCTGGCGCCCTTCTGGGTTCGAATCCCTTCCTGCCTGTGCACAGCAGCGGCCTACGAGTGTGCTGAGCTGCGTGTGCTCTCTTCTTGGAGATGGAATAGCTCCTGTGCTCAAACTTCAGGCACGACTAACTGTCTTTGGAATGACCTCATTCCATTTCGGTTTAAACCCAGAGCACCTTGAGTTTCTCTGAATTTGCTATCACTGACTGCTGTTCTCCTGTGATTCCAGAGCATTTATATTGTGAAATATTTTCCAGTCTCTTATAATTCATCAGACTTCTAGTTGAAGTAGATTAATAGTGCAGCCCTCAGGGGAAGAGATAAGCCACAGGAGAGGTGGGCTGACTTGCCCACAGGGACACCGTGCTGGTCACAGAGCCAGGCTTCAGATTTTAGGGAGGCTAATTTTGAGGAATTGCTAAACTGAGTTGTCACCTGCCACATTATCTAGCAGGATCTGGGAGACTAAGCAGAGGTTCATGGGCGGAGAATGAAAGCGCTGCTCACTGTGGAGAGAGGTGCTTGCTTACACAAGTTCTGAGAACAGTCAGGCCCCAGTGGACTTCTAAGACGTCTGGCAATTGATGGTAGCACGCACAGGATCCTTAGAATTAACACTCTCCCACTTACATTCCTCTCGCCCTGAGTCCATTTCTTAAATGCTGTGCAAGTAGTTGAAAGGACACTTGGCAACCTTGAAGTTTCGGAATCTTTTGAGTCCTCAGGATTCCCCAGTGCTCACTGTGCTGAGGGCCAGCCACCACTCTGAGTGGCTCCGGGTCCAGGGACCTTCCCTGATCTCAGTGTAACACCAGCAGAAACACTTTACATGTGTTTAAATGAAGGTTGAGTGTCTGAATACTTAAATTTAGGTCGTGCTGCTGATTTCTCATGTGACTCTGGAGCATCCCCTTGGTTGGGTCCATGTGGCATTTGCAAGGACCCAGAGCGGGTCCTCCTGTGATGGTGGGTCAGGTCTTCCTGGCTGTGGGACTGTGCAGCTCGGTAGTGAGCCAGTGCCTGCCGGCACCTGCTCTTCCTTAAATGCCAGAGCTGAAACCACAGTTACTTCAGAGAAGGAGCCCCAACTCCCCGCTCCTACCTTACCCAGTGATTTCACACTGGTGTGCAGCTTTCTAGAGCTCCTTACTTTTCAAATATGTAGAAAGGACTAGAAAGCGATTACAAGGAATCTTGGCAAATTGGGGATTTGTGAGGTAGAAGAGAAAACACTACTAAAGTGGTTGCTGTGAATGGAAACATTAATGGAGCGCCTTTAGAAAATAACTCGACAGAGTAGCAGTTTTGCTCACCCCCGCGGCACTTACATTTCTTCTCCTCCTGATAAGCTTTTGAACTGTGTCATACAGTTAGTTGATTGTGACAATTATTATTCTTTTTCTATAGCTGGGAACGTGTCAGGACACAAAGGGCAAATGATTGCATGGTGTCAGAGTCAGAAATAGAATCTGAGTTCTGAGCCATACCTGCAGCTGGGCTGGCCTTTGCCTGTTCCCCAGGCTCCCTCCCAGGGACCATGTCCCCTGTTTTCTGGGGCTCAGCTGTCCCACTCCCAAGGATGTGAGGCTGGAATTGGCACCGAGCACGTCATGATGTCTTTACTCACTGAGGAAAATAAATGATATGCAAACCCCAAATCATAGAACACTCTGATGCTGCCCCAAACCTCTGGGCCTGACAGGCGACGCGGTCTCACGATCGGAGCGTTAGGAGGCGAAAACATCAGGCCTGCCTGCCCCCAGTTCCATGCTGCAGCCCCTGCCCCGTGCCCCAGCCCTTTGCAGACCCTGCTCTGTTTTGTTCAGAAAAGCCCCAAGACTGGGGTGCATCTCCATTTCAGGAAGTGTGGTCTGAAATTAGTATTTTATGTAATTATTATCAAAATAAAAGCTGGTTTAGAAAGTATAAAGGAGGTTCATAGATACTGTGTTGCCAAATTCTTCGTTTGGAGACAATGATAAAGTGAGTTGAAGAGCTCCACTCCCAGGAGCCAGCCCTGGAAGACTTACCTAAAGGCGGTGGTAATGAACTAATCACGTGAAGTGCACAGGTGTGTCAGACTCCAGGCTGATTTTTTTGGTCCTCATTTGTATATCCAGGTGATAAACTCATCCAGGTGAAGATGTGAACCTGTGTTATGTAAGTGATAGAAATAACCACAGATATTACTCATTTTGATTGAAAGGCCCTTTCCCTTCTCTCAGCAGGATGCAGGGGTGTCCCACCTGTGGCCTGCAGGCCACATGCAGCCCAGGATGTCTATGAATGCGGCCCATCACAAAACTGTAAATTTACTTAAAACATTATGAGCTTTTTTGTGATTGCGTGTTGCAGTGTAGTATTTAATATGTGGCCCAAGACAACTTTTCTTCCAGTGTGGCCCAGAGATGCCAAAAGGTTGGGCACCCCTGAAGGCATATCGACAGGGTTAACTAACTTAAAAAGAAACCAAATTCAAATCACGGCATTCATTAACACAAGCTTATCTCAACATTTCAACAGGACCCGAGTGCTCTTTGCCATTCATCACCTTATGCTGGTTGTCATATTGTATCATTTAACTTTGAGAGAGGTAGCAGTGGCACAGTTCTTACGGATTTGGGTCTTTCATGAAAGACCCAAAGTTCTTCATGAAAGAAGGAATGTCCTGGCCTACCATCAGATGGGCTCACAATTTTTGCTCACAAATATTCTTGGGAAATTCCTTTAGCTAATAATTTTTCTCAACCACCATGTCTCGGGGGTTGAAGAGCGTCTTCTGGCCTCTAGGGTGTTGGTCCAGGAAGCTAACTGAGGAGACACTGCTGATGGTCTGAGTAACTTTCAGACTTATTGCATGAAGACATAACACTG
This sequence comes from Micronycteris hirsuta, assembly GCA_004026765.1. Lineage (NCBI taxonomy): Eukaryota > Metazoa > Chordata > Mammalia > Chiroptera > Phyllostomidae > Micronycteris > Micronycteris hirsuta. The sequence goes on from PVJI01007404.1 coordinate 49,718, forward strand.
CAAGTCCTGGGAACTCACCCTCCTCCACTTCTGGTGCTCGGAGAGTTTCTGGACTGTGGTCTTGGAGGGCCGTGTGGGGCCGGGGGCCAGTCTGCACCTACAGGACTGCCCGCCCTGGCCCATGGGTTGTCATCTGTTATGCATGGGGAAGAGATGCTGAGATCTGCCTGTGTGTCTGCGGGCACACACAGTGAGGCAGAGACCTCCAGTGCTGCCCACCTTTGCTCGGTGGTGACCTGGCACTATCCCTCATCTCTGTCATGAGCTACTTTGTAGGGTAATGAGGCCTGGGAGCCCCTGCCTTTCCCTTCCACAGGCAGAAGCTTCTGTAGTCTCCCATCTCAGTTCTCTTTACTATGAAGCACAGAGCAGTGGGGGAGGGCTGCCTGCTGGGGAGTGGAGCGGGAAGGGCTGAATGGCAGGTCAGCCAGGGGGCTGGTCAGAGGTGACAGGGCAGCTTCCAAGTTAGCCATGGGCTGGGAGGCTTGGCTTCTTTCCTTGATGGTCTGTGTCCAGTTCGTAGACACCATATCTCTTAGAAGAAGGGACAGCCCTTGGTAATCTGGTTTGAACCAAGGAGCCTAGGCCACCCTTTATTCCATCTTAGTGCTCCAAGGTTTAGTTCCCACAGGCCTTAGAGATGCCTGTCAGTCAGCAAGAAAATCCACGAAGAAACCTTCAAGTAAAATGGGTGGGATTCGGTTGCTTTGCTGTGGCTTTGCTGTTGTACCCTCCACACATCCAGGCTTTTCACAGAAACCCGGGACAATGGGAAATGGTAGGAACAGTCTCCATAGGCTGTGGGAATTTAAACTGTGAATAGAATGAAATGAAACATTTTGATACCTGGCTTGAAGTTCCGTTTCAGAGTGCACTGGCCTCTTTGTAAGCTGTTACCACTGAGCTGGGATCCTTTTCACATTTAAGTTGTTTAGGTGCCCCCGGATTGGCTCTGAGTGATGTTCATTAAAGACAGGGACACGCGCTTCCAGTGCACATGGCAGTCCAGGTAAACGCCGTTCTCGAATCCTCCCACGACCACATCAGCGTTACAGCTGCACTACAGAACAACCCTCATTAAGAACCACCTGAAGTCTCGCGGAACAGAGGCCCTACAACTAAGGATTTACAGAAGAAACAACATCCAGACTGGTAGGAGGACTGGAGACATGGACTGGGCTAGTGCCACACCCACGTGTAGGGGCTAAAAATCAGGAGGCACATGTCAGCTGCGGAGGTGCCCCTGAGGAGTGAGCGGTTCCGGCCCCACGCCAGGCTTCCCAGACAAGAATCAGCTGCCGGTGCTTATAACCGTCAAAGCCATATTATAAGAAATGTTAAAGGGATTTCTTTAAAAGAAGAAGGAAAAAAGGTAAAAAAAATGAATAATAAAATGACAGTAACTACACATCAACAATTCTTTAAATGCAAATGGATTAAATACTTCGATCAAAAGACAAAGCATGGCTGAATGAATATGAAAATAGGACCCCTACACATGCTGCATACCAGACTCATTTCAGACGGAAGACACACAGACAGAATGAAAGTAAAGGGATGGAAAAAGACATTTCATGAAAACTGCAACAAGAATCCTGCTGGGGTCACAATACTTGTACCAGATAAAATAGACTTTGAAACAAAGGCTATTGCAAGAGACAAAGAGAGAGCCAGCAATTCCACTCTGGGTATTTATGTGAAGAAACCCAAGACACTAATTTGAAAGAGTATAAGCACCCTGTGTTCATTGCAGCAGTATTTACAATTGCCAAGACATGGAAGCAACTTAAGCGCCCATCAGTAGATGAATGATAAAGATGAAGTGGTATACATACATACAATGGAATGAGACTCAGCCATAAAACGGAATAAAGTCTTGGGCCGGCCGCTTGGCTCATATGGTTGGAGTGTCATTTTGTGCAGCAAAAGGTCATCAGTTCGATTCCTGGTCAGGGCACATGCCTAGGTTGTGGGTTCAAGTCCTAGTTCAGGTGCTTACAGGAGGCAGCCAATTGATGTTCCTCTCTCACATCAGTGTTTCTCTCTCCTTACCTCTCTTTCTGAAATCAATGAAAATGTGTCCTCAGGGGAGGATAAGAAAAAAAAAAAAAGAATGAAATCTTGCCACCTGCAACAACATGGATGGACCTAAAGGATATCTTGTTGAGTGAAATAAGTCAGACAGACAAAGACAAATGCTGTATGATTTCACTTATCTATGGAATCTAAAAAACAAAATAAATGAACAAATAACCAAAGCAAACTCATAGATGCAGAGAACAAACTAATGGCTGCCAAATAGGAGGGGCATGGTGGGAAGGGTGAAAAAGGGGAAGGGATTAAGATGTACAAATTGGTAATTACGAAAATAGTCACGAGGATGTAAAGTATAGTATAGGGAATATAGTCAATAATATTATAATATGTACAGTGGTAGATGGGTACTAGATTTATTGGGGTGATCACTTTGTGAGTTATATAAATGTCTAATCACTAGTTATACACCTGAAACTAATAAAATATTGTATGTCAAATATAATTGAAAAATTAAAAATTGTTAAAAAAAGATAGGATCATTTCCTTAGACTTAAAAATTGACTTTATGATTGGATCTGTTTTCTGGATTTGCACAACTGAAAATTACTTACGGTAATTTACCTGTATGGTGTGCATACCTATAGAAAGGTAGCAACAGACAGACTTAACAGGATTCCAGGGTGGGGCCAGGAAGCTCGCGCTGATTTCATGAGCAGCTTGGGGTGACACCCAGAAGTGCTGCTGACACTGTCATCATGAAGGGACTTAACCTGGTAACAAGGTAAGGCAATTTACACCAGCCATATTTGCCCATTGTAAGTAGAATCTAAGTAAAAACAACTATATAAATATTTTGTATCATCCTTTCTATCAATTCCATTAAAAAAAATCATGACCTGCTATTCTCTTGTGCCTTTCCTGAAAGTTAGACATGATTAGTGATAGCATTGCTAGTTAAGAAACACCACCTTTAAAAGAGTTTTGCTCGTGGTGTATGGGGCCTGCAAAGTTTTTTTAGTAGAAGAACTTAGTTATCTGGAAACAGCCCCAACATCCATCTAGTTACGTGAAGTTACATACTATGGTATGTAACTTCATATGTGGTATATATATATTTACATTTTTTAAGTGGGTACGAAAGCCAGGTGCAGAGCTGTGTGGGTTCCAGGCCTGGTGTTGAAGGGCTGAAGGAGAGGCACGCACCTTACGCTGATACCCGTCCTCTGGGCAAGGACACTGGGAGGCTTCCCCCTTCAAGCCTTTCGTACCACTTGAATTTTGAACTAAGGAAGTGTATTACCTATTCGAAAAGCAGATACATAGAATTCATATTTATGTAAGTAAATTGTAGACTCCTGTAATAATCTTAGCTTCATAAAACAGAATTTGTTTACAAAGGGTAGCGCTGTCGAATGGAACTTCCCATGGTGCTGGGAGCGGTCTGCGTCCACACCATCCGACACAGCAGCCACGAGCCATGTGTGGCCTTCGAGCACTCAGAAGGTGGCTTGTGCAGCCGAGGAGCTAAAATTTTAATTTCCTCTAATTTTAACTTACATGTACATGGCTACCTGTGAAAAGTGGCTGGGCACAGAACTAGAACATATGGCCTCAATTGCTTCTTCTGTTTGGACTTGACTAAAATTTACATGAGTTTTAGCAAAAGTAATTATCAGTTTAGGTTGCCGGGAAGATTTATTGTTGCAAGTCCAAGAAAATGTTGATTTTTTCTTTTTGCTCTAGAATTTAATACCATCACATATTTCTTGTAATAAGTTACTATTAGTCAGATTTGAAAATCCTCTTTATTACCCAGGAAAATCATTTTTATGGAAACTCTCTGTTTGTAATCTTTCTTGGGACAGGCTGTTTTTGAGAGGTTCCTTTTTCAGTCCATAACGCAGCTTATTTGTGTGTCTCTGCCCGGTGTGACATGCGGGCACTTTGTTCTTGAGCCCAGCAGCTGTTGAGAGACTGGGGACAGTTTGCATTCTGAGCCAGCAGCTGCGGGGTGTGTTTCTAATCTGGTTTTGGCAGGAAATCGTGCGCAAGTGGAAGCCGAGTTCAAAGACCTTGAAAAAATAAACAGAATGCCTTTGGGTGCCACTTCACGTGCAGCCTGTCTCTCCTCTGAAGGTCGCCTGGAGACTTGCTAGCAGGACCAGGCCGGGAGCCCTTGCGGGGCAGCGCTGTGCCTGCCCGTCTTTGTAGCCCAGGTCTGCGCCAGGAGGAGGTTATTATCACCACTGCTTTTGTTTCTTTTGGAGATTGATGATACTGCAAATTTGTTTAATTGACTAGTTACCAGTTTAAGACTGTTGTTTATCCAGGATAACTCATAGATAATTAGTGGTGATGGGCCCCTCCTCTCTTCCCCCTTCTGCTACGCAATACCACCCACCCTCTGCTCTGAAGTAAGACATTTGATGTAAGTAAGCAAGACAGTCTTTATACATTACTTATTCACCCATTTTGCAGGCAAGCTTATTTTTGTTGTACACACAGAAAGTTTTCTGAAGGTGAAGACATGAGTGTAAATGTGGTACCTTTTCAAACCATAGGCAAAAAGCCCTCAGGTTGATATGCCAAATGAAAGGTTTTTGTCTCTAAAGAGGAAATTTGTCTAAAGTCTTACCCTGGGGCCACACATCATTCTTTCCATCATATTCTGTCTGATGGCCCCAGAAGCTCCAGAAGGTGTGAGACGCTGTGTGTGGCCCCCTTGGAGGGTCCACCCTGGCGGGCCATGCTGAGCCATGTGCACTGTCTTGCAGACGTTCACTGCCTGGTGTAACTCCCACCTCAGGAAAGCTGGCACCCAGATCGAGAACATCGAGGAGGACTTCAGGAACGGCCTGAAGCTCATGCTGCTGTTGGAGGTCATCTCAGGTTGGTGGGAAGCGTTGCTTCCGTGCTGCACCCACTCCGCCCTCGTGCGTGTGAGCAGCAGACAGGCCTCCAGGTAGACATGCTGCTTCGCAAGTTCCCTCGAACCCGCTGGTCAAGAATGTGGTGTGATTGGAAAAGAAAACCTCTCAAAGAGCAGTCTGCTGGGAGTTATTTTTCTGTTTAAAAAGGAAGTGTATTCTGTTTAAAATTGGCATATTAGTGTTTCTATCACCCACCTTGTAACAAAATTAGAGAAGAAAAAAATGACAGTTATGTGATGACCTACCACGCTGCCCTCTGCATCCTTAGTCCAGCCTGTGTGTATTCCAGAAATTGTCTCTCAAGCAGAGGCCCAGTGTACGTGTTGGCATAACTCGGGGGCTGTGCTTTGCCCTCAATTTCAGCTGGCTGGTTTAGACTTTGGACTAGAGAATGGATCGCCCTTGTGGAGGTGTGACTGGGAAGGGCGATGGCAAGTCTGCCTGATCCATATATCTTCATAATCAGGTGTCTGGGAGGAGCCCTGGCAGCTACCTCTGTGACTTGAACTAGGCTGCCCTGCCTTCCTCGGGCAGCTAGTTAGCAACCCCAGATGCTCCTGGACACCAAGCAGCTTCCTTCCTAATTCCTGTGTAGTTGGGCTCATGGGCCCAGCTGGACACTCAGCAGATCTGAAGAGCACACGGCCTTAGTAGCATGGCTCCCCACTGGTTCATTTGCTCTCGGGAGTTTTGGTTAATGTTCCCTCTGTACTTTGACTGGGAAACCAGGGGCACGTTAGAAACAGGTACCCATTTCCATTAAGGAGATCATGACTCTGAACTTTGACATTTCGATTCCACATCCTGGGGGGCAAGGCAGGGGAGGGCGAGTACTTTCTCTGCCTACACTTATCTGTTTTCACTTGCCAGGGGAAAGGCTGCCCAAACCTGACCGAGGAAAAATGCGATTCCACAAAATTGCCAATGTCAACAAAGCCTTGGATTACATAGCCAGCAAAGGCGTGAAGCTGGTGTCCATCGGGGCTGAAGGTGAGCTGTGACAGGAATGGCCTGACGCTGCACTGGCTGGCCTTGTGGTGGCTGTGGGCCCTGGGGTGCCCCGGTGGGTCAGGCTCCTGCTGGCTCTGAGCACAGACAGATATGAGCAGGTGGTGCCGTGAATGGCCGGCCAGGCTCCAGGATTATTTGCAAAGAACAGTCTAATGTAGTGCCGTCCACTCCAAACCTGTTATAGGAGTGAGAAAGAACGTATACATCCCATGGGCTCTCAGTGAGAACTCATGACTGGGAAGGAATGTGGCCTCTCCCTTCTCCATGGGGGACTGGGAGTCTCTGCCTGCTGCTGTGCACAGCTGCCCCGTGAGCCTGCCAGCTGGGGCCGGAAGAGGAGCCAGGGTGATGATGAGCCTGAGTTCTCTGTATTTCAGTACAGCGGTCCCCCCATATCAGCTGCTTTCCTTTCTGTGGTTTCATTTACCCATAGTCAACCATAGGCCAAAGATAGTAAATGGAAAATTCCAGAAATAAACAGTACCTAAGTTTTTAAATTGTGTACCACTCTGAGTAGTGAGATTAAATCTTGGCCTGTCCCACTCCATCCTGGGATGTGACTCATCCCTTTGTCCCTCAGCTCCACGCTGTATATGCTCCTCGCCTGTTAATCATTTAGTAGCCCAGCGGATATTGGACCTACTGTGGCGATATCTGGGACTTGTGTTCAACTCACCATTATTGTCTTAATCATGGCCCCAAAGCAGGGAGCAGTGGCGCTGGCAATACGGATATGCCAAAGAGAAGCCGTGCGTGCTTCCTGTTGGTGAGCGGGTGTGTGGGTGTAGGAAAAACACAGTATGTACATGGTTCAGTCCTCAGTGTCAGTTATCCACTGGGGGTCTTAGAATGGACCCCCTGAGGATGAGGGGATACAACTGCATTTCGAACCTTAGTTCATCTAGTCCTTAAACTTGGGAAACTCATGGGTTGTTTTCACTGATTAGGCATATGTAAGATTTGTGCTTGTTATTAACTCAGAATTCACTTAAACAGGAGACATTCGGTTATGAATATCATGTTTATAACTAGATACACTGTGACACTTAGGAAAACATAAAACTGTCTTTCCATATATATTTTTTCCAGTAGCTCTGAAGTCAAAACCTACGGGAAACATAACTTACAGGAAAGCGTTGTGAACTTCTTATGATATCTTCACATTAATCTACTGTTGGTTTTCCTCCCTAAAGAGATTGTCGACGGCAACGTGAAGATGACCCTGGGCATGATCTGGACCATCATCCTCCGCTTCGCTATTCAGGACATCTCAGTTGAAGGTAAGAGACACAGTGAAAAATCTGACTGTGTTACACAAAGAGACAGAGTGACGTGTAAGCTGAGCTTGCAAATTAAAATTTGAACGTGGTTTTATAAAACTAAACAGTCACTTCCGTGACTGAACAAAAGGTCTGCAAACTGGCTCTTCACAGCTTTCTGTTTGGGTGGGGAGGACCCTGGCCCTGCCGTCTCAGTTCTGGGGGCGGAGCCACTTGGGAAGAGATGAGCACGTGTTCAGAACAGAAGTCACTTTTTCAGATGAACACTTTTTTGAGCGTCTTTATTGCTTATTATACTAGTATGTTCACAAGTGGAACAGAATTCTGTAGATTTACAGCTGAGATACTGTTTTTCAGGTGCAAAAAATGAATAATTGAAATCCAAGTTTGTTCATTATTCTTCCTTCCTCTCTCCTTCTTTCCTTCCTTGTACTAGAGTCCCAGTGCTTGGTGCTACAACTGAAGGTGGAAATCTTTAGTCTTACGTCCACTGTACTCCTAAACATTTTTGATGAATTCAGCACTGTTGAAAATAGTGAAATTGACCTTCTTAAAATTAGACTTATTGCCTACCAAGCTCTCAAGTCACAAAATGTATAGCTGAATGTATTTCAGGGTGGTTTGAATTGTCCAGTCAGCCTGCCCTGACTTTGTCACCTAGCAGGGAACCAGGTACCTGGATGGTAAGGATGGGGTCATCATTTCTAATTCTGCCTAGAACTGAGGACCCTCTGATGCTGCTCTTTTTAAGGGATTTTAGTTACTAACCAAACAACAAATAATGAAAATCAACAATTTGCTGCCTACTGTTTACCAGATGACATGAAGCCTATAATACTTGCCCTTAAGGAGTTTCTGATACACTTAGATTATTCCCATCCAGCACTGAAACTCCACTTATGTCACCTGAAAAGCAGAGTTGTGAGGATATTAAAACCTCCATAATTCAGTCTCAGCCAGCTTGAATTAATATATAGTTTGAATTGGAAAACTTCGGACGATGTACATTTATTAAAGTACACTCCTTTCATACTAATGAAAATAACAAGATGCTTCTTAAAAGTTCCTGCTTTATTAAAAAATAGTAACTTACAATAATTTTATAAATTTGATACACTTCTAAATTTAAACACTTAAACAGTTGAACCTACTTTAAAGAACAAACGCCAATTTAAAAAATTTTGTTCACACTATTGCCTTTGCTAGAGTAGCAGATCCTTTTTTACAGAGGTGAACTTGACCTCAGGTTTTTTCTGATTGGTTACATATTTCAAATTATGGTGATATGATTTGAAAACTTAATTCTCTTTCAGGTGTAGCTATAAATGATATTATCTGTTAGAGAGTTCCCCCCAAATTATTACCAATAATTAATCAAACCACAGTATTTTATGAACAATCACCATATGCGGATATGTTAACCTGCTTTTCAGAAGCCGCTGAAATGAAACACTCAAAGTGATCATTTCATTAGCAAAGTGCCTAAACCTCTTGAATCGGTGTCTTTCCTTGTCCAACACAGTAGCTGATGTTAGTTTGCTAACTTACGTTTTTATTCTTTTTACTTTGTGAAGTCATTTCTTAACAACCTCACTTAATTTCTGCAAGTCTGTAATAAAATCATCTTAATTGGTTTAATGATGCATATTATGTAGAAAAAGGTGTTGTTACCGCTGAATTCTTTGAGGAACCAGCCTCCTTTGTCAGAGTGTGGGCCCCGTCCCAGAAGTGAACGCGAGGTGGACGCACCCCTCGGTGAAGGCAGTCAGGTGCACATGTGGGGGTTCCTGGTGCATCACGCCCATGATGGAATGACAAATGACATGACCTATTTATCACGAGCTTTTACACCCGCGATCAGGGCTTTGTATGTGGACATGTGTGTGTCAAATGGCCACGTTTCAGGTTTCACCTGCACCTGCGGGCAGCGGGGTGTCCCACGGGCAGGGACAGACTTGGCACAGGTTTGTTGACCTTTGCTGAAAGCCTGGAAATGGACTTGGGAGAGAGTCAGCTTCAATTAGAGTTGCCAGTTAAACAGAGAGAGAACTTTGTTCCACATTGAGAGCTTCAGAGTGTTCAGAGTCGTCAGATGGAAAGAAATGAGGTGAAACTCACTGACTTGTGAATCTAAACTTTAGTAGCAGGTATAAGATTTTATTGATCTGCTTTATATCTGTATCCTTTCCTAACATAATTTCCATTTAAACTGTAAAAATATAGTTTTATTTCCTCCTGATGTGCTTTCTCTTATTAATTACACTGGGCAGAACCCAAGGGTAAGCAGTTATATTTAGCAAACCAGCTAGGTATGGAGTTTCGTATTTCAACACCTATACCAGTTCATATATTAATAAAGTCTTCCTCTTTTTCCTTACCAAGAACTTGCTAGGCAAGAGATAGGAATAGGAATCATTCAAATTATTCTTATAATGCATGAAAGTTTTGGAGTGTGTTTATTTCAACTGGGTTATGGGTCAAAGCAAAATCTGAAGGACAATTTAGATAAATAATTATGGAATACTTAATTTTGATTTGAAAAAATCAACTTCAAGCCCCTACTAAAATGAAAGAGCAGAGAGTCTATCTGTTCACAGGGATTCTCTAAACTGATAGAACTTAACCAGGAGTAGAATCCTAGGTTCTGTACGTGGCTTTGAGGAGCTGTTTGGTATGCGTAGCTGTGGGTGCCCAGAGGCAAAGGCTAAGTCGGTATTTCACGGAGTGGCTTCTACAGCAGATACTTAATTTCTCACAGCCCTGGAGGCTGAAGTCCAACATCAGGTGCCATCACAGTCAGTTTCTGCTGAAGGCCCTCTATGGGCCTGTGGATGGCTGCCTTCTTGCTGTGTCTTCACATAGCAGACAGACAGACAGATAGCATGTGCATTCGTGTACTCTGATTTCTCTTCTTCAAAGGCCACTAATCCCATTGTGAGGGCCCCACCCTCATGACCTCATCCAGTCCTGTTGCCTCCCAGAGGCTACATCTCCAAATACCATCGCACTGGGGGTTAGGGCTCCAAAACATGGATCTGGGGCGGGGGACACAGGCATTCAGTCCACACAGAAGCGCACGAGAGTTGTTGGGGAAGTGTCTGTGGAGGATGAAGAAGGAGAGCAGGTGATGGCAGAGAGTGCCTTCCGGCCAAAGCCCCTGGCTGACCCCTGTGCAGGAGAAGGGCAGGCAGGCCGGGGACGAGGAGCCTCATTCTGCAGTGCTGTCCCCAGGGCAGTGAGGGGTCCTTAAGCCTGCATTGCTCTCAGAGGAGTCCCCCACATGGCAGGAAGGTGCCCTCTCTTGCTGATCTGTGGCTGGAGCAGCCCGAGGAAGTGTTGGGGGGTGATGGGGGGCAGCTGGGACTGCAGTGCTGCTCTGCGCCCAGGCAGCAGACGTCGCCCAGCATAGCTTCCTGTTGCCCTGGGGCTTGGTATGGGTCGTCCACTCAGTCAAAACTCAAAGTTACCCATAAAAATCTTTAAGTATTATAAAATCTCTGGGTAAGGATATACCTTTTAGACATAGTGGCCTCTGTGGATTTCATTTACCTAAGAATGTAATTTATAAGTGAGGTGAATGACAGTTAAGTCATGAACTATATACGTTTTTATATTATCATATGAAAGGTAAGTTTCGTGTCATAACTTGCAGTCGCACCTGCAGTGTCCTTTTTGAGTCCCTAAGTGTCATCAGAAGTTGGTCACTGGGCACCAGGCTCTAGTTCCTGTCCTCTTGCAGAAACTAGGAGAAGAGAAGGCACGGGAGGCATGGGTCCCCTGGCAGGGTGGCCGACGTCACACGAATGAAGTGGTAAGCGTGTCCCCGCGGACACTTTTCTTGGCTGTCGTTCCAGAAACCTCTGCCAAGGAAGGCCTGCTGCTGTGGTGCCAGAGGAAGACCGCTCCTTATAGAAATGTGAACATTCAGAACTTCCACACCAGGTGAGCATGCCGGGCCTCCCTTCTCACTGGGATCCCGATGGCCAGGGACGATGTGCATTCACACTCACGTTTTCTCCTCCTGCCTGAGAGACCTTTATGTTTGTAGCAGGACCACGGCTATCGGATTTTTCATTCTCAGGGTTTCTCAGGGAAGACATGGTTAAGGCGAGGGCTGCTGGTGAGACAGCTCCATGGTTACAGATGAGTTTTATGTGGCGCCAGACTGGGTCTTCAGAAGGTGAGAGTGTAGGAAGCAGCCCTCCTTGGAGCTCCCCTGGCATTGGGAGATGGAGGCAGGGATTGCCCCTTCGTGGGAGGACAGACCGCAGCAGAGTCTGAGGTCCCTGTGGCCCAGTCCACCCTGTGCCGTCTCCTCGGATCAGCTTTGTGTACTGGGATTCAGGAGAAATAGGAGAATTGTGTTTGAAAAATGATAGAAAACTGGACAAAGGAAATCCAGGCATAGTCTGAGACCACGATTCTGTCCCTTGCTTTGGTCTCTTTCCTCAGGCAGATCTTCTGTGGCTCTTACATGTGAGTGGTTTAGTTTTCACCCTCTGTACGGTGGTCAGCCTGAAAATAAACGGAGGATCAGAGAGATGGAGGACAAGAATGAGACACGAAAACTTGGGGAGGTTCCTCTGGGCCCACAAATACAGTTAGCGTGTCTACGGGGCGCCTGGCCCTGAGCCAGACCCTGAGGTGCAGAGGTGGCCCCGCAAGTGCTCCACGGAGGGTGGGGCCCGGGCCAGTGTCAGAGGCCCCAGACGTGCTTCCCATGCACCTTCCTTCCCTTCTTCCACTGAGAGTGGCCCAAGTGCTGCAGCAGCGTGGCCCCCGGCTCCCTTCCCCTGGCCCAGCAGTCAGGGGACCCATTGGTCACCCCAGCCTGCCGTAGCTGGGAATGGGTAGTGCTGGTGTCTGGGGGAAGCAGACCGACACCCATGTCCTCTCTGCTGAGTCCCTTACGTACCTACATGTCTTTGCCCTTTAAAAAAAATTTCATTGTGAGGAAAGACAGTGCCCTGAGGGGTGTGAGAACTCACGGTGGAACGTGGGTACTGGGCACTTGAGGTTGGTGTCCTTGTGTGGGGCGAGTGGGCCAACTCTGGGTCCAGAAGGGAGGCTGGAGGGGGAGGGAGCAATTGGGACTGGAGGGGCAGAGGCAGGGGCAGAAGAGAACAGCAGGACAGCTACCAAGAGACATCTTTCCTCTGGTCACTGCCAGTGCTCCCAGCACAGAACCTGACCGGGGGGTGGGGTGACTGGGGGAGGCCCAGGCACGGGGTGCCTGGAGTTGAAGATGGGAAGCAGACATCAAGGGGGTAGCAGTCCTTGGTGACCCCGGGAAGAAGACAAGTGTTCAAGGAAGGGGCACAAGGCTACTGGGTGGGAAGGGAGGGAGGTCGGAGGCCTTTTGTGCATAAAGTCGGATGGAAAGCAGTCAGTGAATTCCAGGCCACTATCTGAGCAGTACAGGCCCTGTGGCTTTCTCTGCACTAACTTGTGTCCCGTTCTTCCCGACGTGGCGCAGCTGGAAGGATGGCCTTGGACTCTGTGCGCTTATCCACCGGCACCGGCCCGACCTCATTGACTACTCAAAGCTGAACAAGGTCGTTGGGCCCGCATGTCCGGTCTGCCTGCCCCACCCCCCGCATGTGGTCCCGAAATGAGCACATCAGCACTGAGCTCTGCACAGACCCAGGCAGCCCCTGGCCAGGCTCACCAAACACGGGCAGGGCAGCGGAGAAGCTCCCCTGTCACCACGAGGACAGGACAGCCCCAAGCCAGTCACCCGTTTTGCCCAAATTAAGCTACTGTTGATTGGGTTTGACTTTTACTGTGAGGTTTTATGCATGTTTGTTAGAGATGCTGCATTCCTAGACTGTAAACATGAGAAGAGGACAGCAGGACAGCTGCCAAGGGGCATCTTTGGCAGTAACTGCTGCGTGAAGCATGTTTTGGCGCTGGGGGGGTGAGGTTCAAACCCTCCCAGCCTTCTTGCTCAAGACCCTTTGCCTTTTCTGAAGGACTGAGTTGCAGACTAATCTACCCAGAATTAACGTGTTGCACAAGGGACATTTCTTAATTATCTTGCTGTTGATGCAGATATTCGTCGCAGCTTCAGAAAGAAGTTTGAGGATTTAGGGGGGCTTTGCTCACTTCAGAAAACTCAACTTAGGAAATCTTAATTCTCCCTTCAGGCTTAAACTTCAGCATGCTTAAGTTTCAAGTAGTCTTTGAACTCTTCTTTGAAAGAAGTATAAAAATGTAATCTGTGCTGGAAAAAAGAAATCCATGCCCGTCCACCGGTGGTGGACAGTCTCTGCTGCCCTAGAAGTAACGCTGCGTGAAGGTTTAAGCCCGAGGGCACCCCCCGCCCCGGCCACTGTGGTCCCCCGCGTGGCTGTCAGGGCCCAGGTCTCGGTCGCTGGTGTGCTTAGCTGTCCCCTCATGTTGCAGTGCATGCTGCCCTCACCTGCGTGGCGTGCATGGCTGCTGGCAGCGCCCTGGCTGTCTCCACATGTTAGCTGTCACCGCTCACCACTGCCCCGAGCCTGGTGCCAGCACTGTGACGGGAGGAGGTGGCCTAAGGGAATGGAACCACCAGAGTTTCTCAACTTTTCAAAGTGTGTATTTTATCCCTAAGCTTTTGGAATGTTTCAGACATACAGACAATGTATAGATTTTATCAATTAATCTTTATTTCATTTGCAAAATGAGGGGACTGGACTAGACAGACAGACCTAGTTTCACTAGCCATTTTAATGGTCAGTTTTTATTACAAAAGGTGAACAGATCTATGTTATTTGGCCATCTATGAGGGGTAAAAAAATGATAATTAACAATAGCAGCTAATGCTTATATAGCTCCAGATAAAACACTGTTATAAATAAATGCATGCATGTTTATCATATATGTATGCATTATTAATGTGTGTGGTCTATAACATAGTAATGTGTTTATACATATATGTACATTAATATCGATGCATATTAATAAGTATTATATGTATATTACACAAATATTCAATCTTCATAGTGTACAGCAAAATATAATATACTGTACATATGAACTAGGCATTATTATTATCCGAGTTTTACAGATGAAGAAAGTGAGGAACTCAGTAATCGGCCCAAGGTTACATGGCCAGGTGCCGAGCCAAGAAAACCCTTCATTGCCACACTATCTCTGTGAGCTACAGCCTAAATGAGATAACTTCCACAAAGTCTCAGAGTCACTCCTCTCCGTTTTGAATGCTGAAGTGCTTCTTATATATTAAAGACGAAAAGAAGGAAACCTTTGCTCAGCGCTGTGGCTCCGTGAACATTTGCATAAAGCAGCGGCGGGGACGCCCTGTTTGGCGTGGCTGCTCTCTGTGGAACGCGCCTGGGCTTTGTCTAACAACGTCTGGTCAAAATAGCTTTTTGCCTGAAATAACTAGATGTTCTGCGAGGCAGGAAGCTTAGTTTGGCTTCTTCGTTGAGTGCTGTGACTGTGTTTTTGAAGCCTGCACGTTTGAAATGTTTAACCACATTACAATGAATGTGCTTGTTGCAAAGCATTGCAGTTTCTAATGTGTTTAATTGGCTTTGATGTTAAAATTCATCAGAGCCATTCCTGGACTAACACTGCTTTTCATTTTGATTTTTCTTTCTTACACCCCCTCCCTATCCCAGATTCATAGCATTCAATCTCTTTAATGGGTCAAAACAAGAAATGTAAAGTCTTTTAGCCTTTCAGTATTTCACTTCTACACCTTTGGTTAAATTTATTTTGTTGCATTATATACAGGGTCCGGCAGAAATAACACCCCCTTTTTATTATGAAATCTTTTATTATAAAATCATAAGCACATAATTCTGTAACATAACAATATCACACTCAAGCACACCATATGACATTTTAGGTAAAATGTTCACATCAAACCTATAAATTATTACACCCATATTATTACCCTACCATCCACACTCAAGCAAGCCTTACTTCTGCTAGACCCTGTATATATAATCAGTTTTTACAGTGTAAGATAAATGTAATCTTAAAACTTTCTTCACAGTTTTCATTTGCAATTTCAAGTCTTTATAATTTCTTCTCATCTCCAACACGCAGAAACATGACTTTGCTCATTGAGCCACTTGGTAACATTCATTGTGAGCACTCACCTGGCAGCAGGTTTCCTTCCCTTTATCCCTTCGCTGTCTCACATTTACCGTATTTTTCAGACTATAAGATGCACCTAGGTTTTAGAGGAGGAAAATAGGGAAAAATTTTTTTGAAGGAAAAAGTGTGGTAAAATATTTAAACATAAATAACATTCAGATTATAATTTAGCTACATTCGGACTATAAGACGCACTCCCATTTTCCTCCCAAATTTGGGGGAAAAGGTGCATCTTATAGGCTGAAAAATATGGTAAAGCCAGGGTGTCAGACTGATTACCTTCCAGATCCTGCCCAGAGAAAATGCCCAACCACGTTTCTCCCACCTGCAAAGTCTTTGTTCTCTTGAACCCTTGCTCCCATTTTATGAATTGCATGGTGCATGGATTGTGTGGTTTTGTATCATTTTTGATGTTCTTCTAAATGTTTGAAGTGATTGGGAAGAGAGAAGAAGAAAAATCATTTATACTATTATGGTTTTGTGTAGAAGGGAAGCTCTCTTCCCTGAAGTGAGGTATATAGAAAACATTATTTATATGTCCTGTTAAAAAATACATTTAAAAATACTGATGATGCTGTTTTTCATGCAGGATGACCCAATAGGCAATATTAACCTGGCCATGGAAATTGCAGAGAAGCATCTGGACATTCCCAAAATGTTGGATGCCGAAGGTGAGGTGAACTGTGTTACTGACCCTCATAAAATCCGGGCTGCATGCAGTGGCCACGCACGGGGCTGGCAAAACTTCCTGGTCAGGCCACATTCGAAGCACTTAGGATTTTTTAGGGAGTATTAGAGGGTTTCCTGTGTAGGTTGTTCATAAATTATTTTTTAAAATTCTACACACCACACACACACATACATACAAGCCAACAAAACCACAGTGAAAGGATTTGGTGAAATGTTCAGCTTTGACAAAGAAACAGGATGCTTTAGTTTGTGATTTTCAAAGAAAAAGTTGATGTTTTAATTTTTAACAACCTGAATTTTCTTACCACATAGAGACAACTTTAGTAAATACATTTTCTCACGAAGTGCTTAAGACTCCACAAGGAAAAAGCCTTTCCTTCCAACTAGAAGATATGGAATGAAAATGTAGATTGTACCTCTCAAACTATCATTTTACTTTTATTGGTCTAAGTTAAGTTTTGTTTCATTAGATGTGAAAGAACTTCTAAATATTTTGCAGTTTAGCATCACTCATGCAGGGAAGAGTTTCAAGTGCCTTTTGTGCCCTTTACGTGGACGCATTTGTGAGCCGCGCCTGTGGCACTGCCTTTAAAGCACTGATGTGGAGAACATCCATTCACTCCACTTACTCACTCATCACTCAGCAGACACTGATTGAGCACTAGCTGTGAATAGGACCCTGGGTACCACAGGGCATAGTGAGATATGCAAGATGGGGTCCCAATGTCCAGGAACCTCTGTCATTGTGTTTATTGTGAGCATTATTCCCGAATGGTCCATTGCTTCCACTAATTGTATTGCTGGGAAAAGCAAAGAACTTGATTATAGTCAATGGTCTTTCTTCTGTTTCTCCTCACTTTTGGTGATTGTGTTATGGTTGCTGTAACGCAAATTACCACAAACTGGGTAGCTTAAAACAACAGAAATTTATTCTTTTACAGTTCTGTAGGCTCTAGCAAAACCGAGGGGTTGGCAGGGCCATGTTTCCCCCAAAGCCTCAGGAGAGGATCCTTCCTGGCTTCTTACAGCTCCGTGAAGCCCCAGGCCTCACCTGGCTGGTGGTAACTTTGCTTGGTCTCTGTCTCTACCTGGCCATCTTCCTTCTGTGTCTGTCTCTGTGTCTCCTTCCCCCTTCTTGTAAGGACACTTGTCACAATGGAGAAAGAGCCCACCCTGCTCCAGCACGACCTTGTCTTAACCTGTACATCTGCAGATAAGGTCATCTTCACAGGAACTGTGGGTAGGACTTCACCAAAACTTAGGGGACATAACATTGATCTTTCAATTAGGATTCTATTTATTAATTAACCATTTATCAAACACCTGTGTTATTGGTGTTAACACTTGGTCATACGCTTCAGAGTTCTACTTATGGTTTCTTCACAACTCTTCAGAGGAGAAAGTCAATAAAACCATGAACTAGCAGCCAAGACAAGTTCCTGTTGCTTTTTCTCCATCTGTTCTCCCTAAGTTTGCGCTTGTGTGGTCTCGCCTTTGACCTTGCCACACAGTAGACAACTACTCAAGAGTTAACTTACTTGATTTAATGGCTAAGATACCAAAGCGAGGACAAACCTGGTATCCTGAGTGCACTCATCTCGCATTTCACCCATGTGTCCCTCATACACTGACGTCGGGGGGAGCCAGGATCATTGTCACTCTTGGTGCTTTGGTTTCCCCCTGGTCCCCGAGCCCTGGTTGGGGCACAGGTCTGCTCCATTTATCCGTTTATCCTCCCTGTGACACACCCCAATCTTCCACTACTTTTCTTCATCCTTCCTTTTGAATGGTTTCAAGAAAATCTTACAAACTATACTAATTCCTTTGTAGAGTAATTTCTCATAAGGATCTTCTTACCAACCGGGGTGTGGGGATGCTGGGATGTACCTACCGACCCAGCACACTCCCCACGTTAGCCTTAATATCTGCGGCCAACATGCGCACTTACGTTGGCACAGCATCACTCTAACTTGTCTTATTCCTGCCACCTTTCATTGTCACGTTGTGCCCTGGTCCCCTCCTCAGATCACTGGCCCCACCTGCTGCTGTTGGCCTGAACCCCAGGTGGGAATTTTCTCGTGGTTAATTGGAACTGTAACCTGAGGTAAAAACTAGAGAAATGCTTCCTCATCCTGTCTTCATGTTTTAGAAGCTTGTGAACGTTGCTTCCCTGTTTTCCTCCACAGACCTGTTTTGAGTTGGGCTCAAGGTTCAGACGTGCAGGTGGGCCTGTCCTGCGTGGACTTGTGGAGGGTCTTGGCTGGCCCTGAGCCACTACGTGCCCGGTGACAGATGTCTCTGGGACTGTCAGTTCCTTAATTTCTCTTGTCAGTTTTCAGAAGCACACAGAGGAGTGACTAGGCAGGTGTGACTTCTTTGGTTTGAAGTTTTCCCAACATAAATGTGTGGGGTGACAGGGAAGATTCATTGCTCTGACTCCTCTGAGGTGGCTCAGTGAGAGCCCACCAGTGTCAAACGTCAGAGTGGTGGCCATGTTTCTCCACACAGACTTAGTAAACCCGGCCAGACCTGCTGGACGAGCCGTAGCAATTCATGTCACCATCACGCTCTCACTGGTGCACAGGGGTGAGGGCGTCAAACGTGAGTCGCCACTCACCTTCACCTTGTATCTTCATTTCTTTTCGACTGTTTTTTCTCTTTTTCCCCCTTCCTGTGAGTAAGGAGACCTGTCTGGTTCTGAGGAGGCAGGTGTGTGTTTTTTAAAGTCTAATATTCTTTGAAACTTACTTTCTGTCTGTGCACCAGTATGCTGTTCATGTTTGTTTTCCAGAAGATTCCATACTGTTACACAACCCCGTGTCCTTTCTATTAATATCCTCTGGAAACCCAGAGACTGGGTTTCACTTTAGGGAATTACAAAGTGTGTTCTTTTTAACTTCATTCTGTCCCGTGACTGAGTTCCATGTAAAGTGAAAAGGCAACTCAGCGAAAATGGCTTTGCCAAGTCGGAGGAGGAAGGGTGTGTGTCACACGGTTCTGCTTCTGTCTTCCTGTGGCTAATTCGGCAGCTAACACAGACGGTAGCAAGGGTCGTAGCGTGCACAAGCCATGCACACCCTTCTCTTGCGATGTTTGATCGCCCCGAGTGACCTGTGTAAATGGCATGGTAAGTATGCGCAGAGGCCTCACCCGCCATGCTTCTCTGGGGGGCGTCATCCTGATACCAGCAGCCAGTCCCAGAGCAGAGTGTGGGCAGCTGTGGGGTGTGATGGGGAAGAGGCCGGACAGACGGGGCTCTGTGCTCGGCTGCTGTTCCCAGCATCTCACAAAGGGACACACGGGTGACCTGATGTGGCCAAGAGGACGCGAGCCCCACGAGCCAGTGGGAAGTGGCCACGAGCTCTGACTCTGACCTGCAGCCCACGGCTCCTGTGGTAATGCCTTGACGGCATTTCAAAAGCCCACCAAGGGGAGGGAGGAAAAGAGGCCTCAGTGTGAAGATTGGGGAAACACTGGTTTAAATCTTGCTGTTCATGAACCATTGTCTGAGGTTTGGGATTGTGGGCCCGAGAGACACAGAAAATCGAGCAGTGCAAAGCAGCTCGTCCCTCCCTTGTTCACCCTGGTTTCTGCTCTCCGTGTGTGTGTGTGTTCTCTGTGCTGTTTTTCCCTCCCTCAGACATTGTGAACACCCCCAAACCGGACGAAAGGGCCATCATGACGTACGTGTCCTGTTTCTACCATGCTTTCGCGGGCGCGGAGCAGGTACCCACCACGCGTCCGTCGGGGCCGCGCTGCCCCTCCGCATGGGCGTCAGCTGTGTGTGTATGTGTGTGCGTGTGCGCTTCACATCTTACCTTGGAATTTTTCTAAGTGTTTCATGATGACCTAATATGGCAAGTTCCAAACTGTGAATGCTCTTTTTTTTTTTAAACAGCATTAACTTTAGACAGTTCCTGAAGTGTTTTCACCCTGCCTTCCTTCTGTGATATTATTTTATTATTAAGCTGTGGGAAACATTGTGCTTCAGGAACAAAAGGTGGAGTAAAGGGGACTTCCCCCAATCCAAGCGAGTGCCTCCCTGGGCCCTAGTCCCTAGAAGCTGCCTTCACTGCTCTGGGGTTGCTTCCAGCATCTTTCAAGATGAATCCCATTTTAACTGAAATGGGGAAAAGATTACAGTGATAGAACCTCAAAAATATTCACATTCCTTAAGACAAACAGCCTGAGGGATGGACACTGTGGGTAAATGTATTTTTCCTCCGTATTTATCTGTTTCTGTCTCTGGCCCCCTCACACATCTCTCCTTGGAGAACCCTGGTAGACAGGGATGGACAAAAGCTGCGTTTCTCCTCTGGTCCCTTTAAGACTGTCACCAGCGCATGAGGATAACTGGACATCAGCCCATACAGGGCATTAAAGGCGAGGCTTTGGGACAGGCTGTAGGCCTGGAAGCCCGGACGGCACGTAGCTCTTCCCGACTCGTTCTGTGACCATGGTTCGTTGCCAGTCTGGGCCCAAGTTTTCCTCCACAGAAGGATGATAGAGAGTTATTACCTCACCAACTTCTCATGCAGGTGAAGTGTTAAGGCAGGTTCAGCTCTGGGGAAGGATCCCATCTGAACTCCATGCAGTGACCTATGTTCAGGACCCAGTCATTCGTGCTTTGATTCTCAAGGGCTGAGGTTATTCAGAGGGCTCTCACCTCGTAGTCCTGATGTCAGTGGTACGCTCCGGCGGGCAGACGTGCAGGGACCTGAGATTTTCCTCGACCCATATATTTCTGTTACTAACTTGCTTGATGTTTTACAAAGCTTGTGTTCAGACTAATGTTATCTCCCCATTGTTCCCTACAGTATATTCAACCTGCCGTGTAAGTCTGTGTGAAAACTGTAAAAAAGGTGTGAAATGATTCATGCCCTCAGTCTTATCACCCTCACCCGACTCCGCACCATGTTCGGCCCCCCTTGCATCCCCCTCACGCCCGCCATGCTCAGTTTTGTGTGTGCCTGTCCCGTCGACAGAGCTGTCGTGTTTACCTATTGTGTTTTACAGGCCGAGACAGCGGCTAACAGGATATGTAAGGTTCTTGCTGTGAATCAAGAGAATGAGAGGCTGATGGAAGAATATGAGAGGCTAGCAAGTGAGGTAAAGGAAATGGTGACCCACGGTCTGGTCCGTACCCACCCAGAGGGTGAGGCGAGAGGGTGAACACGGGTTGTCAGTATTGTTTTCTTTGCATTTTCATCCCAGATGGAATAAATGTAGAAAAATACAGTTGAACTCAGAGGTGGTTCATCCAGTATAAATCCCTAGAGGGAAACATGCGGGAGGCCAAGCCCTCCATCCTGCTGTCTGCAGGGGACCTTCCTGGTGTGCGGCAGCCAGGTGCCCAGTGAGAACAGCACTCTCCCTGGGCTCTTTCGTTCCCATTTTAGCATCAGTAGGAACTCAGCAGCCTCATCCCCCATGGTCTGGGCCCCTTTAAATGGAACTCGGTCACCACCACACAGGCCACACGCCAAGTGGCCTTTGCCCTGACTGCATGTAACTGATGTTTGTGCAGTCTGTTCTGGGAAGAGTACCTGGACACGCATTTCAGTCACTCCAATCTGACGGCAAGTTTCTGTTTTCTCCCTGCCATGGTGGAGGAGTGGGTCTGGCCTATTGTTTGGTGCCAGTGATGCACTCGGGGCTGAAACCTGGCCGGGACAGAGGACGATGAACCTCAGTGGTTACATCCTGCCCTTTCCTCCGCAGACCCCCAGGCCGTGGGCACATCGCCACTTTAACTAACTTTTATTGTCTGCTGCCGTTTTCCAAGCTATCTTAAGTGGAAACTGTTTGTGGCTTTTCAGCAGGTCCTTTGTAAGACTGGTAGTAATTCAGGAGAATGTACCTTGTCCTCTGGTATTCACTAGATATCAAATCAAAATATACTTTGGCATTGAGTCAGTCCCAGACTTACAACACATTAGTCTAGTACAAAAATTCATTAGGTTGGAGCTTAAGTTAAACCCACTTCTTCGCTGATTTTATTATACTACATTTCACCATGTCAGGTGATTTTTTATTTTATTTATTTTTTAATTTTTTTTCATTTAAAAGCTCCATCCAGCATTTGTCTGCTAATGTCTGGTCCCCGAGTTTCCTGTAAATGTCACACATTTGTAAAACATGACTCGTGCTGACTCTGAGTTCTCGACTGGTGTTTGGTGTTGCTGGGTGATCGCTGATGGCCGTGGGTGGGATGCTGACCCGTCAATCCATGCGCAGAGGTCCCTTCAGTGGGGCATCGCACTCCTGCAGTTGTAGGAACATTAAGTCAACCCATCCTTAATTGTGAGGACTTTTTTACGTGGTGACAGTTTGCTGGTGTGTTAGCAGCACTTACATGTTTTGGGTACAGCTTTTGGAATGGATCCGCCGCACGATCCCCTGGCTGGAGAACCGGACCCCCGAGAAGACCATGCAGGCCATGCAGAAGAAGCTGGAGGACTTCCGGGACTACCGCCGCAAGCACAAGCCCCCGAAGGTGCAGGAGAAGTGCCAGCTGGAGATCAACTTCAACACGCTGCAGACCAAGCTGCGGATCAGCAACCGGCCCGCCTTCATGCCCTCCGAGGGCAAGATGGTGTCGGTGAGTAGCCTGGGCCTCTTCCCAGGGGCCGCTGAGGGGTTTCAGCTCAGGAGCAGAGCTTCGGCCCTGCAACCACTTCATTCTTGGTGTCTCCTCCCCACCTCCACACAGCTCTGACTGCCTCTGTGCTGGTGTGGTGCCTCCACAGGCCTTTGATAAACCCTGATGAATGGCCTCATCCTCTCCTCCCTCTGCACGCCTGGCCAAGTATCCCTACCCGGTCTACTAGCACCTAGGCCCAGTGGCCTCAGTTCCCCACTGTGACCTCCCCTGTTCCACCTCCCTCCCTCTACCGATCCCTCACATTGGCACACAGAGACCTCTAGAACCCGCCAAACAAAGAGTAAGGCCTCTGTGACTCCATGCCCCTGTGGAGCGTCCTATTGCTCAGCTGCCCTTCACAGAGGAACATCTAGAAAGGGTCCTTAAGAGGCTGGTTTTCAGCCCTCCACCAACGCCCACCCCCGCCCCTCTGCTCTTTCTACTGTTCACGCTGCAATAACCTGGCTTCTGTCCCCTCCCCTGAGACTGTTCTCACCCAAGTCAATGGCATCCATGTTGACGATCCGATCCACAGTCACTTTACTTCCTGTTCCCTGTAGCTGCGAGCCTGCTCACCATCGCCTCCTTCCTGAAACTCCTTCTGCTCTTGAACTTACTGTTTTCTTCCTCACCAATGGTCCTTCTGTCACTGCTCAAAGCTTGGCCTCCTCTGCCCGGCCTGTGCACAGAGGTTCCTGGGTTCTGCTGGCCGTCTCCTCTCTCCTCAGGCCCCTGGGGGATCCTGCCCAGGCCCGTGGCTCTGATCGCCACCCCGACGCCTGTGCACCAAGATTTTACGCTCCAACTCAGAATGCTCCCGAGTTCTGGGTTCATGGATCTGCTTGGATGTCTCAAAAGCACCTCAGACCTCACGCAGCCTGGAGTGCCCCGCAGTGCTCTCTTTGTTAGTGAAGCCCCAGAGCCTGGTGTCACTGCCGACTCCCTCTTTCTGTCATCGTTTTGCATCCAGTCCCTCCCCCAGTCCCAGTGGCTCCACTTCCAGATCACATCTTAAATCTGTCCCCTTCTCTGCACTCACCACCACCCCCTGGCCAGGCCACCAGCCTCTCTCCTCGGACCCCGCACTAACCCTCTCACAGTCTCTTCTTTTTCTTTTGCCCCTCAAATTCATGCTGCTCACAGCAGCCACCACCGTCTTCCTGAAACGTAAGTTGGAGTGCGTCTCCTTCCTTCTGAAATCCCTCCAGTGACTTCCCAAAATATTTAGAATGAGGTGCAGACTCATCCTCCCGGCCTCCAGGTCCCAACGTGCTCGGCCCCCTCCCCTCCTGGCCGCTCTGCCTCTCACTCAGCACACAGCACACCCCCCAGGCCTTTGGCTTGCTCCTGGGGCCCAGAGCGCTCACTCCCCACTTCTGCAGAAAACTGGCTTTTCTGTCAAGAGGTCTCAGCTCAGATGTCACCTCCCCAAATGGGAGGGCTTTTCTCTAAGTAACCTGCCTGAAGGACCCTCCCCCGTGGGCTCTCGGCATCCCCCGATCCTGGGTTGTTTTTCCATCACAGCACATCACTGTCTGACACAGATGGGCTTAACCATTGTCTTTCTCCACAGCCGATGCACAGGGACAGGCACTTTGCTGGGTGTCCCTCCTCTCACATCGAGTCTCTGGCTCACACCCAGCATGTGTGTGATGTCTAGGAGACGGCTGATGGCCGCCGGCTGGCCGCCAGTCACTGAGTCGAAGTGGTTGTGAATTGAGTCACTTTGAGACGTCCTCATCTTCTGGCCAGAAAAGTAAAGCCCTGTTAGCCTCTGTCCGCATCTGGAGAGTCTCAGGCATTTGTTTGTGTGTGAGGTCAACTATACCAGTTTTCAAAGGCCCTGGCGATAAGTAGACATGTAGAAGCTGGTACATTTGAATGGTTATGGGGGCAAGGTGAGGAAAGGGAAAGAAAACAGGACGACAGTGTCCACTGCGCAGTGGAGGGGTTCACAGGAATGCCTGAGAGGCCAGAGCGTGACACCAGGCCTGGCTGTCCTCGCCCCCAGGACATCGCCGGGGCCTGGCAGAGGCTGGAGCAGGCGGAGAAGGGCTACGAGGAGTGGCTGCTGAACGAGATCCGGAGGCTGGAGCGCGTGGAGCACCTGGCTGAGAAGTTCCGGCAGAAGGCGTCCACACACGAGACCTGGGCTTATGGTGAGCGACCCGGCTCGGGGTGGGGACAGAGCCAGGGGTGCAGTTACTCACTCTGTCCTGATGTCGGGGACCCTGCAGGCGGGGGTGCTTGCCTCTCTCCACCCTGCTCACTTGTACTAAACCTCTTCTTTTCTAATCAAGCAGATGATGTACCTGTCGAAATGCCTTCTTCCCACACTTGCCTACTTGCCTACGCAGGGCCTGGCCTCCTTCTGCCTCCCCCCCTGCCACTTTCTTTACTTGGTTCTACAAGTATCTGTTCATTCCCTAACTGTGGGTCAGACAGCTTAGCTTTTGCCAATAGGATGTTTATTAAATGCCAGAAAGCAGCATAATTTCCTGCTTAGAAAGTTGCTTGGAAAGGAAGAAGGCAGGCAGCACTGTCTACTCTTAGTACCCTCACGTCACTCAGACCCGCCTCCCTCCCTCAGCTCTGCACAGTCCTGTTCCTGAAGCCATGAACCGCGGTCCTGCCGTCGCCTGCAGGTTGCTTTTTGCTGCGCTAGACCCCTGTCCTGTCGCAGAATGGGAGGTGCCGTCATCCTGGGGCTCCTGGGCACCTTCTCAGGGAGTGACTGATGGGATTGCGCCCAAGACATGTATAGGCCCCAACCTGGAGCCCCAGGCTTGTCACCTGTCAGCTCCGTGCCTCTAAGGAGAGTCTTCACCTTTCGGTGCCTCGGTGTCCTCTTCACAGTGGGAGTGACAGAAACCCCCCCCCCACACACACACACCCCTACACACACGGAGTTTGGAGGAAGATGTAATGAGTTCATATTTATAAAGCATTTAAATCGGTCTCTGGCACTTAGTGCTAGGCTGTCACTGTTAAATATGCAATCATTTGCTTTCTGTTTCTAGCTTTAAAGAATTAAATTCTTAAAGGTCACCAACCAGGGAAAGAATGTGGGTCTGGATATAACCACAGCCGTTGCTTGATTTAAGAAATATTTGTGGAGAAATAGGTAGACGTTCAGAGAGGAACTGTCTAATTTATTAGGAAAAAAAACTACAGACTACATTTACCAC
This sequence comes from Micronycteris hirsuta, assembly GCA_004026765.1. Classification (NCBI taxonomy): domain Eukaryota; kingdom Metazoa; phylum Chordata; class Mammalia; order Chiroptera; family Phyllostomidae; genus Micronycteris; species Micronycteris hirsuta. The sequence continues at coordinate 75,603 of PVJI01007404.1, forward strand.
AGAAAGTAAAGCTTTCAAACAAAAAGAATTAGGGCAGGCAGACAGAGTCCAGGTGACTTGTCAGCTAATAATTACTAACTTAACTGAGGGGCCCACTGGAGAATCACATCCTTATTACCAAGATCACGAACAAGGCAGGCTTGTTATTAGAATGCAGCCAGCTGGCTTCCCCTGCATTTGGAGACGGGGGCTTTCATCGTATGCAGACTGACGCCCAAATCTGGGTGCGATGCTGCAGCCCATGTTCGGCCTGGCTCTCTGCCCGTCTTCTCAGGGTTAATGATCACCGAGAACTTTGCAGGCACAGAGAAGCTGCTGTGTGACTTCAGTGTTCTCACTCTTGTGACAAACTTTGCAGGCAAAGAACAGATCCTGCTGCAGAAGGACTACGAGTCGGCGACGCTGACTGAGGTCCGGGCCCTGCTGAGGAAGCACGAGGCCTTCGAGAGCGACCTGGCAGCGCACCAGGACCGCGTGGAGCAGATCGCGGCCATCGCTCAGGAGCTCAAGTACGTGCAGCCGCGGACACCTGCAGGCGTGGGACAAGTGGAAGGCTCCTGGGCCTGGCCTTTCTTTCCTGTGCGGAATTTAGGGAGAGTGAAGCTGGAGGAGTCTGGGATGGGATTTGTCCTGTTTTTCTAAAGGATGAACCATTTTGGCTTTAGTTGTTTGGTGGTGGGAGATCCCTGTGTGCCTTGTCCTACAGCACCCTGGCCCCAGCACGGGCAGTCCGCCTGCAGGAGCATGAGACGCAGCAGGGGTCCCGGAGCACAGCTCAGACAGGAGGCCCACCAGGCCCGGGTGGAGGCAGCGACCATACTGTACGTCCAGAAACTGAAACAAACAGAGATGGTGCCTCAGCTCTTCAGGAGGAGACAGGGCAGCCCACTGCACCATCGACCAGTGCTGCTCTGTGTGGGTGCAGCCTGTGGCCATGGCCGTCCTCCAGGAGAGGCTGCCCAGCAGTCTTTCCAAGTTTCTCTAAAGACCCTTGTCCCCTTTTGATAAACACAAAATTTCATCCCTACTCCTTTCCCCTTTTCATAATCTCTGATAGGTTTGCAAATTTTTAGAGCTTGTCACATAATGATAACATAAACGTTTATTTCATTATGTTATATTTTAAAATTCCCATGCTCCTTACCTCTTAATTAACAGATTTGTCCTATTTCAAGAGTTTTTGGCCCAAACAACCTCTTAGCAGTATGCTGGTCACCACATCCATCTGCGCTGCTGTCTGACTTCTCCCGCCCCCTGCAGCTGGGTGTCTGGGTGCCCGTTGACACTTGCAAATGAAATGAGGGTGAAAGAAACTCAAGCCATTCAATGCTCTGCAATAGCTCTCATGAGTAATTTCAAAATGGTCTTAAGTGTTGCCCATAAAAGTTAAGTAGTAATTTTTAATTATTCTTAACGATTCAGGGTATATCCAATGCCTATCTCGTCACATAGTCAAGAGAAGAACCACGTACAGAATTTAAATCTGGGCTCCTCGTCATGTTAATACGAATGCCCCTCTCCTTTTAACTGTCCTGCAATAAGAACTCAAACCGTGTGCGCAGTTCTCAGAGCGCATGTAAGACAGCGTGCCCGTGGTGCGGCCCTGACGCCTTGAGAGCAGGTGTGGGTGGCACTAGCACGCGCGAGTTAAGAGAAGAGGGTGGAGCATTCACCCTAAGCGTAGCTGCCAGCCCGAGCGCTGGCGCCTCCATTACTCAACAGTACGATTCCTGGGTTTTGTTTCGAAGTCTTTCTTCTCTTCAATGTCAACATTTTGAAGAACTGCAGCCTTTTCACTTCGCTTTCAAGGCTGCGCAAAGTGCTGGTATGTTTGGTTGTTTAGTTATAAAAATAAGCACAAGAATCTCAGTTCCTCTCAGTCAGTGACACGTACGTGTGCATAGAAAGCTGCTCATAAGAACCGAACGAGTTTGAATTCGGTGACAGGGAGCTTCTCAGCCGCTGGAAGGACTCCAGGATCTCAGCCATATGCATCCCCTTTACCCAGTGACAGAAACAGTGACATTCAATGAGGACAAGTTAATATTATTTAAGGGGAAAAAACAAGTAACAAACAGCTATTGCCGGGATTTAAGGTTTTATTAAAACCAGTTAAGGTTTGTTAAGAGCTAAAGGTAAGCGTCGGGACTGGGTGTGGTAGGAGAGGGTGCCCTTGTCTGGGCTGCTTGTCTGAAGTTGCCTTCAAACCTCTGCAAGCCTTGCTTTGATCTTAACTAGAGGGTGTTTAAATTCTCTACAGCATTTAGTCTTTTTTATCCCTGGAGATACCAGGTGGACCTTCTAGTTGAGAATTTGCTTGAGTAGTGGCTTCAAATTACTTCACAGCACAAAGCTCCTGTTAGGATGTCAGGTGAGGAAGAGGAATCACTCAGTGAGAAATCTTGTTCTCGCTGTCACATGTGGCCTAAGACAAGTTGGAACCTCTCTGTCTACCAGAGGAAGGGTTCTGTCCTGACAGGCGTTAGACGTCCCTCTGGTGCTAGAGTCCCACTGCCCTTCGGGACAGGATGCTCATCTTGCTGTGACAGATGAGGCCTAGTGCCCTTGAATGGCGCCAAGGGCACACGGGTGCAAGCTGACTCCTATGCCCCTTGACTCATTTTGACGTTCCAGTCACTGTGGCTTCAGTACGGCCTGAGGGGCTGTCCTCAGGTCTCACTTACAGGTACACTTCTGCTTAACGCTCTCTGGGGGTCCGGCCAAGAAACCGGAGGGAGAATAATCAGGCTGAGGCGTCAAAAAGACACCATTTCTACCTGTTTACAAACCTTTTGAGCCGTAAAGTTTTGCTGATTTTTCTCATAATTTGTCAGAATAGTGATCATGTTTGCAGTGGTGATGGTTAACAAGACACTGAAATACCTGCCAATTCTCTCAGAGCCTTTTAAAAATATGTATGTGATCCGTTTACGTGGGCCCATGTTCATTCTTCCTGACGTCATGTGCGAAAGCCG